>CAIGRN010120004.1:0-25617 GCA_903798345.1 Fraxinus anomala
GAAAAAATTATATACATGTGTCGTACACGGAATCTATGCTTGACCTCAGGAAACAACTCATTTGTTACATTTTGTAGACGTTTTTACCTGTCCGTCCGTCATCAAGGTCCATCCTCTCCCATTTCAAATCTCAATATCCTCTACATGATAGTTCAAAAACCATTGCTAGGTTGGTGTGTTTTCCTTTTGAACAACCGCGTAAGCAATAGAGTAGATACAGTCGTTACCATCTACCCTAATTGTAGTCAACAAAATTCCTCCAAAACAACCCCGCAAATGAGAACCATCAACACGAACAACCTTCATACAACCATTTCTAAAACCCATCTTACAACCATTGAAGCATACGTACATCCCCTCAAACACTTGCCGCTGCAAAACTATTATGATAGTGGAACCAACATTTGTGTGGAGCACCTCGACTGCATAAGACCTCAATCGTTCGAACTGGTCTTGCATAGTCCTGGCCAAAACTTCTTTAGCATACCTTTTCATCTTCCATGCAATGTTTTTGCTTATGTCTATGCGTAGATCCTTCTTAACCATCACTAAAATTAGCTTCGTTTTCCAGTTACGGTCCGCTTTGAACTGCTTAAGGTAATGATGTGTCAAAAACTTGTAGTTGTCGTGTCTATTATATTGGTCTTGACTACATGTATGATCCGACGTGTATGATTTCACATGTAACGCCTCAGTGTCATCAATTGAGGAAGCCCAGATCCTCTATTTACACCCAAGTTTGCATATACCCTATACTCATTTCTCTTCGTTCGCTATAAACTTCACATTATACCCGTTTAATGCTCCATAAGTTCTAATTAACCTCTTCTCCGAACTCGATTGTTGAGCTAAAAATCAACCCAACCTCAAACTGTGGGTTATTCATATCGATCTCGATAAAAAAATTAGGAAATCGAAACCCACCATCTTCCACCTCTGACGGATATTTCAAGTCATCTACTTCCATGTTGTTGCCATCTTCCCGTTCATCTTGAACTTGGTCGAGAAGGTGAGGGGGGAGCCTCTACCGCGGAAACAATCTACCTTTCTATTAATCCGAAATCCAATCCCATTTCGATACAATCGATCACATTTTAGTCATACAATGTGTCATCTTCGTCCTCCAAATCGTTCTTCGAATCAACGAAGTCTGAATCATCATTCGATACTGTCACAATATTACACCAAAAACAATTAGAAAATTCTAATTACACTATATGTAGAAAATTATTATAAACACAGAAATGGAGGCAAAGGCTTATATCATGCAGTCAAATTATTATTTTTATATTTGTGTGTTCATAATTATCCTGAAAAGTAAAACAAAATCTTTAAATCCCCGAAAAGCTACAAACATTTGTGCTTAAATCAAATGTTTTCTTCTAAACTGTGAAGACAATAGTATGGTTTCAAAATCTAAGTTTAACGTAACAGTCAGAAACAAATTAAAATTATGCTAGACTTTTTCTTAATCATTTGATTAAAATTACTTTAATCCCCAAAAGCTAGAAAAATTGGGAGCTTTATATTGTGTGTTTATAATTTGCAAATATTTGGTCATTTTCTTGTCTTTTGCCTAATTTTCTGGATCCCAAGTTTTACCATTTATCTCAAATTTCAACTGCAAAAGCTACTATGTCAACCCCATTTCTTCATGAAAATAGTGTAAAATATTGTTTTTGAATTACCTTCAAGTTGTCCCTCTACATGCAAGTCTTCCTCGATTCAACACTTCAACTAATTTGTGGAGCCTTCAGTTTGGTGTAGTATCGATTGGGGGTTATGTTTTGGGCCAACAATCACAGGTCTTATCCTTATTGCTTTGGGTTAGTCGAGTCCAGTATTAATTTTAAGTTCAAGTTGTTTAGTTCAGCTTGTTAAGTCCAGTAGATATTATCTGGGTCATGGTATTTCATGGTTCCAACTTGTATCTTAATGGGCCACGTTTAAGTTAGTTATATACATGTTTTAGTTAGTTATTTGCATTTTCTGTTGTAGTGGGTCAGTTAAGCATAGTGGTCTGTTATTGGTTATTTGACCGAGTCCCTGTAATTCCTTATTTATATGCAAATTATCAATACAGTGGACACGTTTTCAGAGTCATTAAGTTTACAAATCGGAGGTCAAGCACCTCGAATCGCCTACTGAACCTACAAGCCATAAAACTACAATTTACAAAAGTTATAACGGTGGTATCAGAGCTCCTAATCTTGTGCCATGGCTGAGGGTACACTCCAAGCTCTCCTGTCTGATGCGGTGTCTATCCTCAAGGAAGAAACTGTTAACCTGTGGGAAGAACAAAACAAACAAAAAATCATGCTGGAAGCCGTGTTGCAGCAACTCAGCAACTTGGCAACCAGTTATGAACAATTAGCAGTACACAAACACAGCAAAGATGGAGGGAATGGAGAAGGGTCATCCAACACGTTCATTCAGAACCCATTGTTTGAAGGACATGGGGAAATACAAGCTAGAACTCTTAGGCTTGATTTTCATAAATTTGATGGGTCGGAGCCAATGAATTGGATCCTTAAGGCTGAACAATTTTTTTTTGATTATTTTCACACTTCCGATGAGCAAAAACTAGACATTGCCTTTTTCATATGGAAGAAAAATCTTTATCATGGTTTGGTTGGTTAAAGGATTCGGGTCCTATTGGGAGTTGGGAAGATTTCACCAAAGCCCTTAAAATATGGTTTGGACCCTCTACATATGAGGATCCAATAGGGGCTTTCACTAAATTGAGGCAAGTATCCACTGTTGAAGAGCACCAAACTGAATTTGAAGTTTTATCTAACAAAGTTAAGGGACTCAGAAGAATTCAGAATTTCTCTCTTCATTAGTAGCCTAAAGGATGAGTTAAAAATTATGGTAATCATGTTCAAACCTAATACACTTTCAACTGCCTTTGGTTTAGCAAAATTATAGGAAGAAGAGGTGACAAGGAGATATGAGGGGGTCTCAGGTAAACCCTACCATCCAACCTTAGCCAACCCAACTTACAACTCCAAAATCCTTGCACCAATTCCCAAACAAAGAGTACCTCCCCCACTGCCCAAACCTGAACCCAAAAATTTCCCCAATGCCTTAATCCAAAACAAAAAAACCTCATTTCCTATTAAAAGACTAAACCAAGCCCAAATGCAAGAGAGAAGGGAAAATGGATTATGCTTTAATTGTGATGAGAAGTTCCACTTGGGGCACAAATGTAGCAAACCAAGAATTTTTCTGCTGGAGGGATTGGAAGAAACTATCGAAGAGGGAGCTAAGTCAAGAGAGGAGAAGATAGCCATAATCCAACCCGAGGAACCCACTGAGGAGGGTGAAGAGCCAGGAGAACTGCTAGGCATTTCTTTTCATGCCATGACATGTTCATTAGCTCCAAAAACTACGAGGATTGAAGGGTTTATTAACATTCAGAAAGTTTTTATTCTTGTTGACGCAGGAAGTACGCATAACTTTGTGGATCCATATGTAGCAAGGAGGGCAAAACTGCCAATGGGAGAAAGCCATCTAACAGTTAAGGTAGCTAATGGGGATAGCATTCCTTGCACAAGTTACTGTAGGGCAATGACAATTAATTTACAAAATACAAAGGTTATTGCTAATATCTATGTATTAACTTTGGGTAGATGTGATGTTGTCTTATAAGTGGATTGGTTAAGGAGTCTTGGGGTCTATTGTGTGAAATTTTTCAGATTTAACCATGAAGTTCAATTTCAAAGGCAGTGAAGTCCAGTTTCAAGGAATACAGCCTCCAAAGGAGACCCTAGAAGAGGAGGAACAAGATCCAAAGCTCCATAAAGGATTAGTCAAAGGACTATGGCTGCAGCTCATTGGAGGCAAAGAGGACAATGGCAAGATAGTGGCGGACCCAGCAGTGCTAAAAATAATAAAGGAATTCCAGGAGGTCTTTGCTGAACTACATGGCCTCCCCCATCCACGAGGCCATGACCACATAATTGAATTGAAAGAAGGCTCCAAACCCACTTATGTGCGACCCTACTGGTATCCTTATTACCAGAAAATAGAAATAGAGCGTTTGGTGGCTGAGATGTTGAAAAGTGGAGTTATAAGAGGAAGTCAAAGCCCCTACTCATCCCCTGTGCTGCTAGTTAGGAAAACTGATGGGAGTTGGAGGATGTGTGTTGATTACCGTGCCCTTAACAAAGATACAGTAATAGATAAATATCATATTCCCAATATTAATGAGTTAATGGATGAACCATATGGTATTGAAGTTTTTTCTAAGTTGGATCTGGGTTCTGGTTACCATCAAATCGGAATGCATGAAGATGATGTGCCTAAAACCGCTTTCAGGACCCATGAGGGTTACTACGAGTTTTTGGTTATGACTTTTGGGCTTACCAATACTCCCTCTACTTTTTAAGGGCTAATGAATGAGATTTTTAAGCCTTATTTAAAGATGTTTGTTTTGGTGTTTTTTGATGATATTTTGATTTATAGTAAGTCTATGGAGGAACATTTGCAACATTTAAGCATGGTGCTGGAAATTTTGAAAGCTCATAAGTTGTTTGCAAAAGAGAGCAAGTTTGTGTTCAGCAGTTATGAAGTGACATATTTGGGACACTTGATCTCTAGGGATGGATCGAAGGCCGATCCCCAAAAGAATTCAGCCATGCAGAATTGGCCACTGCCCAGGAATCTGAAGGCTTTGAGAGGTTTTCTGGGACTCACAGGGTATTACAGGAAGTTTGTACAAGGATATGGTGCCATTGCAGCACCCCTTACGGCCTTTCTAAAAAAGAATGCGTTTGCGTGGACAGAAAAGGCTCAAGCAGCCTTTCATAGGCTGAAACAAGCAATGGTTAGTCCCCCTGTGCTCAAACTACCAGATTTTACTAAAACTTTTGTAGTCGAGTGTGATGCTTCAGGTGAAGGCTTAGGAGCTGTGCTAATGCAAGAAGGAGGCTCTATTGCCTATTTAAGCCAAGCATTAAAAGGAATGAGTCTCATGCTAGCTACATATGAAAATGAGTTGTTGGCCTTGGTGATGGCTATTCGGAAATGGAGACACTATTTGGTAGGGTAACACTTTAAGGTTAGGACTGACCAACAAGTTTTAAAGTATTTATTGGACAAAGAGTGGGACCCCCGCTTAACAAAAATGGATTTCCAAGCTGTTAGGGTATGATTTTTCAGTAGAATACAAAAGTGGGAAGACCAATAAAGTTGCTGATGCATTATGAAGAATTTCCCAAACAAAAAGACCAGACCTTAAGACTACCCAGATAATACACCAAAAACCACCCCAGAACCATCTAAACAGTACCCCAACCACCCATACTCCATCAAAACCACAAACCAGAGCCACACATTCAAGTAATCAGCATAATACATACCAAATGGTTGGAGGAGTTGAAGAAGACTTACCCCCAGGATCCTGAGTTGCAGGAGCTTTTCAGCTACTACCATAAGGGAATCTTGGATCAAACTCAGTATTAAATCCATAATAACCTCCCCTTTTACAAGGGCAGGTTGCATATAGGAAGTTTGGTGTCATTCCAGCATGAGATCCTGCATCAGTTCCACAACAGTCCATTAGGGAGCCACATAGGGGTATACAAAACATATGCTCGAATAAAAAAAGAGTTTTATTGGCCTGGCATGAGGAGAGATGTACGAGCTTTCATCAGATCTTGTGATATTTGCCAGATGAACAAAGTAGAAAACATTCATCCAGCTGAGCTACTTCAACCCTTACCAGTCCCCACCCACAATTGGTAGGACATCAATATGGATTTCATTGAGGGGTTTCCACCCTCAAGAGGACGTACAATGATCATGGTGGTGATAGACAGACTGAGGAAATATACTCATTTCATGTCACTCTCGCACCCATATACAACAACAACTGTGGCTAGGATTTTTCTGGATAATATCTTTAAATTACATGGTTTTCCTCTAACTATTGCGAGTGACAGGGATACAATATTTACCATCCAATTCTGGAAGGAATTATTCAAGCTTAGTGGTACAGAACTCCTCCTCAGTTCAGCTTATCATCAACAAATAGATGGTCAAACTGAGGTGATGAACAAAGCACTAGAAGGCTACCAAGGTGATTCTCATGTGACAGGCCACGAGACTGGTCCAGATGGTTCACCCTAGCTGAGTATGCTTACAACACCTCTGAGCATACCTCAACTAGGATTTTCCCATTCGAAGTAGTCTACAGGCAATCACCACCGAGAATGTTGCCCTATGAGCCAGGAACTACGCAAGTTCAAGCAGTAGAGGAAGAGCTTAAAGATAGAAACTTTATTCACAAATTGGTTCAGGAAAACCTCAAAGAAGCACAAGCCAAAATGACATTGTTTGCGGATCGCAAGAGAACATAGTGCGAGTTTGAAGTAGGCGACAATGTTTACCTGAGGTTACGACCTTACTGGCAGACGTCTGTTACAGTAAGGAGAAACTTGAAGTTGTCCCCAAGATTCTATGGACCCTATACCATGACACAGAAAATAGGGAAGACAGCTTACAAGCTCGATCTACCGCCAAACTCCCAAGTATTCCCCATCTTTTATGTATCTTGTCTAAAAAAAAAGGTCGGAGACCAGGAGTCGCCCCTTAGCGAGTTACCCAAGATCATTGCAGATCGAACCCGAAGTGGTGCTAGCTCGGAGAATGATCAAGAAGGGCCGCAGAATAGGTGTCGAGCTTCTCGTTCAATTGAAAGGCATGGCTAAAGATGATGCAACATGGGTAGACCGTGAAGAGCTCTTACACCGTTTCCCCACCCCTTGAGGACAAGGGTTTCTGAAGGAGGAGCATATGTTATGGGCCAACAATCAGATGCCATATCCTTATTGCTTTGGGTCAGTCTAGTCCAGTTTTAGTTTTACGTTCAAGTTGTTTAGTTCAGTTTGTTAAGACCAGTAGATACTATCTAGGTCATGGTATTTCATGGTTCCAACTTGTAGCTTAATGGGCCACGTTTAAGTTAGTTATTTACATTTTTTATTGCAGTGGGTCAGTTAAGCATAGTGGTATGTTATTGGTTATTTAACCGAGTCCCTGTAATTCTTTATTTATATGTTGAATTATCAATACGATGGACACGTTTTCAGAGTCATTAAGTTTACAAATTGGAGGTCAGGCACCTCGAATCGCCTACCGAATCTACAAGCCATAAAATTACAATTTACAAAAGTTATAACATGTTAGGGTTTCGAACAAGATTACGTTGTGCCAGATGGGTCCCTCTTAGGTATGGGTTAATTCATTTCTGAGGTTGAAGGAGACGTGTTTTGGGTTAGGAATGAATAGCAAGATTAAGCGTTTTAATTTCTCTCAAGGCTAAAGGCGTGTTTGGTTTAGTTGGGGTTTATGTAGCGCATGAGTTAATTTTAACGTGCCACGTCAATAATACATGAACCACATAGGCAAGTTTACTGAAATCGGTGGCCAATGAGTAAAGTTGAGTGGCCATTGTGATAAGTTTTAAAGAATAGTGAATAAGTCGTAACATATAGCAAACTTCAATGCTCATTGAAGCATTTAACTCAGGAAAAATACATTTAGATCTTGTTTGGTTCAATTAAAAAATCAATTAAAATATAAATCAAGTCAATAATTAATTTTACTCATACATTCTATCTGACCACAACTTGTTAAGCACGCATTTGTTAATTTTTATTAAAAAATAATTTTTATCTAAATCAAATAAGGGCCAATAATAATAATTCCAGCAAATGTAACGACTCTTAAATTCCCAAATACCATCACCCAACAAGTCGATAGAAATAATGGCAGTGGTTCGTCCATGGTACATTATTCGTGCTTGTTTAATAGTGTTTTTAGTACTTATAAATTACGACTCTTATAGAACATATAGGTAATAAGTGGTTAGTAAATCGTGAACACTAAGAAAAGTTTATAAAAGAAGTTTGATTAGCTTAAAAACTAGACAGTCAAATATCTGTAAATAAGAAATTTAGTTATTTTTATTTCACCAATAAATAAAGTTAATTTGAATTTTATTTATAGCCCTCATTTTTAGAATTAAAATCATATTTTTAGTAAATTTAATAAAAATTACTTAAATAAATAAATGCATAGTTGAAAAGTTATGGATTATATCAAATTCATGATTAAAATTAATCTATAACTTTATTTATATTAAAATCAAGATCAAACAGGGGCATAATAATTTTTTTAGCACGTCTTAATGCTTATAATGAAAAAAAAAAAAGGCGAAACAGGCTCGAATTCTCAGTAGACAGTGTACGCTCCATTCTCTATTTTGCATTTCTGCTCATGGCTAGTGTCAATGGAGGATTAAAATTTGTTTCACTTCTGGAATCAAGTTTACTTTATGGCTTCTGAAGCAACATTTCGTGTCTATGGTACGCAGTTTCTCTTTTCAGATTTCCTCGGGTTTTCCAATATTGTAATTCATAAGCGCGTGATTTAATTTTTCAACTCTATGCTTAACCAGATCAAAACTAGTATACAGACAAAGTATAATCGTAGATACAAGAAATACTTCAGTTGATTCGAGCATCCATCAGTTAACTGTTGATTTGAATTGATTTTGGCGTGTTTACGCCAAGAATATAGAATTACTAAGTTTTCAAACTAAGGTCTTTTTGACAAGAATGAAATTATTTTATCTTTGAAGAAAAGAATTACAGGATGATGCTTCCGTCAGTTCCAAATCAATTAATGCCTCTATGAACCCGTGTGTGAATTTCAATCAAGT
Organism: Fraxinus anomala; assembly: GCA_903798345.1. Taxonomy (NCBI): domain Eukaryota; kingdom Viridiplantae; phylum Streptophyta; class Magnoliopsida; order Lamiales; family Oleaceae; genus Fraxinus; species Fraxinus anomala. The sequence goes on from CAIGRN010120004.1 coordinate 8,729, forward strand.
TGGCTAAGTTAAAAGTTACTTTTCTTGATAGTAAGTTCATATTTTTAATTTTTTGAGAAGTCTTGAAGTAACAATAAAACTATGTTTGATAAAAAAGAAGCTTTAAATGTAAATTTTACTTCTTTTACTATGTTTGGTAAAAAAGAAGCTTTAAATGCAAATTTTACTTCTTTTTAAGCTTAGCCAAACATGACATAGTGTTCTTTTCATGACTATACAAATAAGGTTACATTTTTTCATATTCAATTGAATTTGCCCTTAGAAATACAAATTATGAGCAATTCCTTTAAAGATTTTCGAAGTCCATTTTTTTTAGACTGGTGCCTATTTGCTTACTAATTTTGAGTTGTTGGCTTAGAGAGAAATGAAGCTGTTAATTTGACAACTCATAAGTAACACTTGATGTAGTTCAGAATTAATGAGAAGGCTTTGCTACGCACTTTCAGATTTCTTGATTCTCTGACTTATCATGTTAAGGGTGTGGCATATATGATTATACTGCTATAATATCAAGTGAATTGCTGGATGCTTTTTACATTTTTTGAAGCTTATATATTTTTCTTATAAATAGGGAAATTTTCTATATATAACTCTATTTTCTTGTTTTTGTTGTGGGGGAGTTTAACACGTGTTACTTGAAACTACACAATTTAAAATGTGAATTAGAATTGGTAGGATCCCTTGTTTTGACAAGGCTTGCCCAAGTTGAGGTGCTATGCGTTTCTTTAAACTGATTTCCTTCATTTGAAATAGTATAAATATGTTCTGAGCAAATGACATTAGAAAATATCTGAAATTTCAGAGCACATATACTCATAAATTTTCTATTCTATGAGAAAGAGAAATGAAGACCTATAAAGAAAATAGCACTCTAAGAATAAGGTGCAGTAACTCAATAGAGTTTAATAGACCTCCGCCTATATTGTGCAGCAATATTTCTATGTCAAACTTGGGAAAAGGGCAGGAAACACTTTATAGTGCTTATATCACATAAAATAGAGCCTTATGTCTTCTTCATTATCTGGACTAGTTATTGTTTCCAATTTTCCATAAGTGTTATCATGAGGATGGCCTTGTGAGTGTGGCACCTGAATCCAACCGAGGCATGCGAGATCATCTTATATATGTGCCTCAAGGAACATTCTTTACCCTATTTGCTTGAAGCTATCTCCAAAATGCCTTTTATAAGACTTCTTTAAAGTAATAACTATCAGTACTGAGTTTTACTGATTTTCTTTTCTCCATATAAGTGCTTTTTAGCAGATCCTATGATACTTGAGAATCAGAAGTCATCCTAGTAGCTGAAGAATGAAGCTCAAGATGGTTTTCTGACCCTTATCAATACATGCAATGGACTTCTGTTTCAAAGGTTTACATGCTGTAAAGATAAAGCAACTGCTATCTATTATTGTCATTGCAATTGCTGTTCTAGTTTTTTCTCAGACTTTAACATCACTTTATGGAAACTATGGAAACTACTTTCCAAGTTTGTCACGTACAAATGGGGGCATTTTATCTTTTATGGTCAGCAGCGCAAACCAGTCTAATAAACCAAAATCAGACAATGCTATTAACGTTAATGAGGTGTTTAGTAATGCTAATACTCCTGACTTGGATGAAGAAGCTTCTAGTGAGAAGGACACATACAATGTTATTTCATTAGATGGTGTGGGACACATAAATTCTTTATCTGAAATAGAGGAGGGAAATTTAAAACTTGTCACAGTAAAGCCAGTCAAGGGAGACACTGATGGTGCCAGGAATATTAGCTCAAGAGCAAGTACTGGTTCACACCATATAAAAAGCAGCAATCAAACAGATTTTGGCCCCTCGAATCAGTTGTCACCAGGAGATTTAAAGTATATTGCTCTAGAATCTAGAAGTTTAGGTCTATCTAATGCGACCAACACATCTCCCACACATGATAACATAGTAGGCTTGGAAACCCAACTTACAAATAAAGATAACAAATTATTGCATGCTGGTTCTTTTATCTCAAACCTCAGCACAATGGTGGCTGATGCCTCTGCCTTGAGAAAGCGGGGAGGAAAACCAACATCGATCTCCCAGATGAATTCATTATTGTTGAAGAATTCTGCTTCAATGAAGGTAATGGTATGGATTTAAAGTTTTAATTTGAAATAAGATAAACAGACTAAGTTATGTGATTTTAGGTCGCTGACCTCTATGTTCTTTGGTTGTAGAGGCCCCTTTTGTCTTCTGCACGCGATAAGGAACTTCAACATGCCAATCTTGAGATTAAAAATGCTCCTATCACGAGGAATGTCCCTGAAGTCCATTCTTCTCTTTTTCGAAACTATTCCATGTTTAGAAGGTATACTCAATTATTACATGTTGAATCTTTTGCCTATGCTATGTTTAGCGGCAGGAACTTGGCGTGAAATAATTTAAATAAAAAATATTTTTTAATTCCAATTTCTAGGCCTCAACTCCATGCAGCCAAATGCAGGCTTAGTGTTATTGATTGCTTATATTTGCTTACAAGCTATATCCTGTATACAAGTGTGCATATGTATTCACCCTTTGCAAAAGAATTAAAAGATTTTAGATATTAAATTTGAACTAATGAAATTTCTTTCTTTTCTTCCGTTCTTTTATTTTTCTTTTGTATTTCACGGTGTTTTTAGTTTTTGCACGTGCTTCTGGGAATGATTTGTGATATAAATGTTGGATAAAATGGGGAAACAGTTTTTTTGTGAATGTAAAATTGAAAGTTGATGACTGAGAACAAATCGGTATGATTTAACAGTGGATGGGAGCATTTTTCCCTCCAATTATGCATTCATTTAGTACACTGTCCAGTGTCCAATAAAACAAGATTTATGGTTGATCTCTCAATTATCCATCTCTAGTTGTTTTTTCCTCCATCTTTATGGCCAATGTTTGTTGAATGGCTTGTATGTTGAAACGAAACACAGGGTTAAAAATATCAAAGGCCGTGTACTTTCAACATTATGTTCCAGCAGTCCCTGAAATTAAATTTTTTGAATAGCTATTGTACTTTCGACGTTGTTTCCCATCCAAGACTGCATCTCATTCCATTTGAAAATTAGTGATTTTGATGTCGTGGCAAATGGAATCATTAATTTTTTAAAGGATCTGGAGTGACGGATGGGAAACAACGTTAAAAGTACAATAAATATTTGTAAAAATTTTAAAGTCAAGGGATATTGGGAACAAATTTAGAAGTACAGCGACTATTCAGGAAAAAATCAAAGTTTAGTGATCGTTAAGAAACAATGTTGAAAATTCAGTTGCCATTGGGATTTTACCTCTAAATTTACTTATATGTTGTAATTGTGGTTGGGAACAGTTTCCCTCTCAATTATTTATGAATAGATCCATTGCATTTTTTTCTCTTAATTCCCACCTTAAGATTTCTTGTCTTAGTTACTGAGTTACATATTTGTATGAATTATCTTACTATAATGCAATGCATACATGTACAAAGTTTTAGAAAACTGGACCTTTAGTCAAGGCTACATGTGTTTCAATACCTCAAAAACTTGCACATAGCCTTTATGAATTTAGGGTGGCAGCAATAGATGTGACCATTTTTCTCTCTCAATTCTGCATCTCAATTCGTGCACTTTCCACTAAAACAAGATTTATGTTGATCTATCCATTATCCATTTCTAGTTATTTTTTGCTCCACTTTCCCCCTATTTTTGTAGAGTAGCTCATCTTATAGAAAATTATAGTGTATTTTCAGTAATTGTGGCTTGGGACATTTTCCCTCTCAATTATACAGTAGCAGGCAAACCACTATTTTTCTCTTAGCATCCCATCTTAAGGTTTCTTCTCTTGATTCCCGAGTTACATTTTCTTGAGAATTAACTTCTATAAAGCAACGTGTACCTGTATAAATTTTAGAAAACTGAACCCCTTTGTGAACTCTAGATGTGTTTCAGTCCTTCAAAGACTTTGCATTGCTTCTAATGTCATTACATTAAGGATGCTAATTATGAGACCTGCGAGTTTATCAATTTATATTGGGACTTGAAAACAACTAACTCGATCTTCTGTAGCTTCATGCTTGATAGCTGGAGTGAAACATCTAAACATTGATGCCTCTGATCTTAATGGCAGGAGTTATGAATTGATGGAACGCATGCTCAAAGTTTATGTCTACAGGGAAGGGGAAAAACCAATTTTTCATCAACCACATTTGCGGGGCATTTATGCTTCTGAAGGATGGTTCATGAAACTGTTGGAGGGAAATAGACAATTTGTTGTGAGGGATCCCAAAAAGGCTCACTTGTTTTACATACCCTTTAGTTCACTAAAGCTAAGGAATGCACTTCACGAGCCAAATTTTGCCAGTCAAAAGGATCTAGAAAATCATCTCAAGAACTATGTAGACACTGTTGCAAGAAGATACCCTTTTTGGAACCGAACTAAAGGAGCAGATCATTTTGTTGTCGCTTGTCATGATTGGGTATGATTCCAGTTTTCCATCTATACTTTCTATTTTATATTTCGTTGGTGAAATGGCATTATTTCGAGATGTGTTTCCATTTTCATTTTGGACTCGTGCATTCCTTGTAGGGCTGGTAATGGTCCGATTCAGTTTGGTTTTAAAAGGAACTGAATCGAATCCGAAATTTCGAGTATTTAATAAGTGGAATTGTCGGGTCCAAATTTAATTATGAAACCGTTCGAGTTCAATTTCATTCGATTTGGTTCGGTTCGGTCTCATTCGTTTCTCTGGTTACATACAATTGTACGACGGATTTCACGTATTAAAATACAGATATCGTTTCAAATTGTATTTTAAGAAATACAAGTGGATATGAACCTTCTTGTAATTGCAAAATTCTCTGATTAATGATCAAAATGTTTGAAAACGAGGACCCGCGTAGCTTGAATCCTAGGTTTAGAAAGCAACCTCTACCAGGCATCACAAGCCATTATCTGCATCCATATGATACTCCCAATTCGACACCTAAATTTATAATCATTGAGTGATTGTACCATATGATTAAAAGTTTTTTTTTTTTTTGACAGGCCCTCCGGTTCACCAGGAAAAATTTAGGAAGTTGTATCAGAGTTTTATGCAATTCCAACATTGGTGGAGGCTTTAACATTGGGAAGGACGTCTCTTTGCCAGTGACCTATATTCGCTCTGGAGAGAACCCTCGGAAGGATATTGGAGGAATTCATCCTTCACAGAGAACTATTTTAGCCTTCTTTGCTGGAGGCATGCATGGTTTTGTCCGTCCAATCTTACTACATTATTGGAACAACAAGGAACCTGACATGAAAATCTTTGGGCCAATGCCTCGTGATATTGAAGGCAAAGCAAGATACAGAGAATTCATGAGAAGCAGTAGGTATTGCATTTGTGCTAAAGGCTACGAAGTCCACACACCACGTGTTGTGGAATCCATATACTATGAGTGTGTGCCAGTGATTATATCTGATAATTATGTACCCCCATTCTTTGATATTTTAAATTGGGAAATGTTTGCACTGTTCATTTTAGAGAAAGATATTCCCAATCTGAGGAGCATACTTCTATCAATTCCAGAAGATAAATACATGATGATGCAGCAAAGATTAAAAATAGTTCAGCAATATTTTGTTTGGCACAAAATTCCTAAGAAGTATGACTTGTTTCATATGATCCTTCACTCAGTTGGGTACAACAGAGTTTTCCAGGTAAAATCTTTATGAGGATTTGAGAGTTGAAATTTATATGTGCTCTATAAACCTTGAATATGATCAAGTTGCTTAACTATGCTGAATAATGCCTTTGTGAAGTATTGAAGTGCAAGAATGATGAGATCAAGAGAGTTCCAAATTTGTCATGAATCTTAAACTTGCGTTTGATTGATTGATGAGGTCGAATGGATCGAAATCTGTTACATCCGTTCATATTGCTTCTAGCAAGTAGTTGCAGACCTAGTGATACAAATCCTGCAGGGTCAAGGACCATCATAAAGTCTGTTCTTCCATCAGAATAATATCTTCTAAGCCTGGTTGCTGCTTGCGTTCACCTCTAGGCCGCTGCTTTCAGTAATGTAGTAGATATCCCGTCCATGAAGTAATTTGGGTATCTCTTTTGCTGCTGTTATGAAAACTTGTCCCACTTCAAAAGCATTGTAAAGAATTTTCTGTTTCCTTTCACATTTCACCACTGATTGATATGTACATCTAATAGTACTTCAAAATTTTGTTAGTGTAAATGGAAATAAATATCATTTTCTTTGTCTTGCTCAAAAGTAGTTTGGTCTTCTTTAAACCATAGTCAGGTCTTTTTGATATTGATAGTAACTAGATAGATATATGGACCTTTGTTGGTGGGTGTGAGGATTGGGAAGAGGCTGGGCAATATCAGGGGTGTTTGTTTCTTGTTTTGTTCAGAAGTCAGCCTATAATCTCATGCTATGAAGAATGTTAATAAGTGTGAATCAATTGCCAGGATATTTAACTTAATAGGTGCCAGGCTCGAGGTATATAAGTCGAGCAAGTGTTGATCCTTAAGATCTTCAACTGCAGGATCTAATCCCATATGTTAATTTTATTGCCAGAAACTGAAGTTATTCATGCTCTATTTTCCAGTCACTAATGTTTTTGTGAAGTGTATTTCATTGAAGTACTTTTCAGTGTACTTTTTCTTTGCGATATACAGAATTGGAAACTAACAAGATACTTTTGGGGTTAACTCTGTCCATTTTTTTACGAACTAATTCGTCCATGTATAATAAATGGAAAAACATGAGTATAGTATTTTGCTGTGATATAGTATATTTTACTGTGATAAAATAATATTTTACTGTTAGATCATGTCCTTGTGGTAGCTCATAATAGCTTTAGATTCAATTGCAAATACTTGAAAAGTTGTAAACTTAATTATAACTGTAATTAAAATGTATGGATTAAAGTTCTATTAAACCAATTGAGACCTAATTTGACTTTGATAATGGAGATTAATTTTTCTAATGTATACACTGATTTTGGGAATAAATGTTTTGTAAATGCTGAATTTGACTTATTAGACGCACAACAATGAAGCACTTTCATTGCCAAAAACAAATGTTGACAAAAACATACAACAATTTTGAAATAAAAAATATAATTAATTCATTCATTTAGCAGATATAAATGAGCAAAAAAAATTTATGTAAAAAAAATTAGTTATTAACTTATTTTGTGGTAATTTCATGTATGCTATTTTGGGCATGATTGCTTTCTCAATGCTTTGCTATTTACAAGGTGAATAGTTTTTCTAATAATATGACATTAATTTGAGTAACCTCATAATATAGCCATGTTTGAACCCAATTCCAAAAACTCATTTGTTTTTTTTACTAATTTTCAATTACACAATCTCCCAATAATATAATTTTATAGGCAATTAAAAAAAAAAATTCTACTTTTTAATTGCACATTATTTAGAAAGTCAAAACTTTTTTTTTTTTATAAACAAATTCCACTCCTAAAAAATGGGGCTCAAATGAGATTTATATACAATACAGTTAAGGAAAACAATCTCAATGTAACGGAACTTTCTTTTACATTTCTTCGTTGTCGAGGACATTCTCTGATTAGCAAAATATGTAACTCATTAATAAATGGACAAACTTTATTTTAACCACACATTCAAATGAATCCACAAGTTCTATCAACTTGTCTAAATTCATTTCTATTTATTAATAAATTAAATCGTTTATAAATTCTTACCATTTCTATTTCTTAATCATGGTACTGGAGCTCCAGTGACTAGACATCTTGAATTCTAGTCTCCATCTCTACCTGTTTATGAGGTCTCAAGTTTTGGTTAAAGAAAATGAATCTGACTTTCAAGAAGACAAAATTCAAATAAGTTTCTTCTCTTCTCTCAAGTTTTTCTCACATTGTACTGAAAATGAATTCATTTGTCATGCATGTTATATGAGTGAATTGTTTGTTCCATATTGAAAAGCAAGAACAAGTCATCCTCTTTTATTGCCGTATTGATGTAAATGTGGACTGGACTATTCAGGAGCGGACTATTTCAACATAAAAATTTAGTATCTTCTCACGAATGAGTTAATTAAACACGATTCCTTGGTACAGAATAACAAGTAGTTGGTGAATCTTAATAAATTTGATCGATTAAATGACTTTTTATTTGGTAATAGACAAACATTACCTTATGTGAATTCAAGTGCGTGTACCAGTGCTCGAGTGCATTTCTCCGTCCGAGTCAGAATAAATAAGTTTTTGAACCTTCTCTTTAAAATTCAAAGTGAATGTTCAACATAAAAAATCCAATGACAAATGCAAGTAAAAAAGAATCACAATCCAAACGACTTCTGATGTACGTCAAAGTTTCTACTCTCTTTTAGTCGATATTTACACGTGACGATAATTGTTGAAGTCCGACCTCTAAATCGCTTAATGTGATCGTAAGTAACTCATAACCTTTGCAGTCGAGACTAAGTCTCATATCCAAATTTTCTTTCGCATTAGTTAGCATATGATCGACTAATCCCCCATTCATTTTGTTACGCAGCTTTACTGTGCTTCCTTTCTCTATGACTGCAGCTAAAGCTTCTAAAGTACAGAAAGGATGCAACCTGAATCCGTAGAATTGGCTCCCCTCCTTTTGTTTAGTCATTTTTACTTGCACAATCTCGGCAAGGTCCTGGGAACTAAAATCATCGAAATGGAAGAAATGTGTTACCCTTCTGCATAATCCTTCGTTTGAAGACATTACACGCTTCATTGGTTTAGTGTAACCGGCGAAAATTACTAATATATCTCCATCTTCCAATACAGACATGATCTCCTCTAAAGCTTCCACTCCATAATCTTGGTAACCTACTGTCTGTTCGATTACTAAACGGTATGCTTCATCCACAAATAAAATACCCCCCTTGGCCTCTTCAATCTGTTACAGGCATCATACATTTGTTGGTCGTTAGATCATTTTGGAATGTGTAGTCTAATTATAGAAAACTCTATAGAGTCATGAAGCCAATACCTTTTCTCTAGTTTTTGATCCGGTTTGACCAAGATATTCGCCCACCAAATCCGTTCTTTGAACTTCAGTTACACTGTTGGAAGAAAGAAAACCCACAGAATAGAGTAGTTTACCAAGAATGCGAGCTACAGTAGTCTTTCCTGTTCAGAAAATGTTGACAAACATCAGCTCAATATCACTACCGAAATATCAACATGAGACAGACTATGGCTTGTGAAAACTTTTCACGGACGCTTTCTAGGAATAGGATAACATAAAGTAGGCCATTTGGTCACTCATACCTGTACCAGGATTTCCAAGGAATACCATGTGAGGTGCTTTCCGGGGCCCAAGATCTATCCCCATAGACCAGCGCTTCTCGTCCAAAATCATCCCTTTCGCCCACTTCCGAAGTTGCACTTTAAGCTCATGTAGTCCCACTAGCTTTGATAATTCGCAGTCAAGCTTGTCTAATATTCCTTGCCCTCCACTGAGTGTATCTTCAATGTAATCACGGTGTCTCTGCACTTCAACATTTTGGGATAGTCTGCGCAATTCTTCATTATCTAGAGTATCAGGGACATAGTTTAAAGGAATCAATCCCTCCTGCATAAAAATCATTCACAAAATTAACATCATGGACACAAGAAAGAAATCAACTACCTTAACAAAGGAACTATGGATACATACGTTATCTTCTGCAAAGCAATTAGCATTGTAATCTAACAATGTTGTCATTGTCAAGTAGTCTCCAGATTCTAGGGCATAGAAAACAGAAAGATGCAATGGAGTCGAACCATTCTGCACAAAGTACACCAAAACACAAGAAATTTGATAACTCATACATAACCTGAAATGAAAACATCAAAAATAAAATAAAAAATTATCAATCTAAACACGGACAACGGTTTTGGCTTCGATGTTGGCATGCTGAGATAGAAGCATCCTTGCTACCTCGTGGCATCCATTCTTAGCCGCCAGATGTAATGGAGTCTCACCATACTGAAAAGTGAAACAAAATGCAACAACATAAGATGAGACTATTAGAATGAGTTCATTTGGTTCTCAAACCAAAGAGATTTTAGTTTTAAGTTACTTTTACATACAACATTTTTAGCATCCAACTCGACCTCGCCTGGTCCTTTCCAGTCAAGCAAATACTTGACTATCTCAACTTTATTGTTATCAGCTGAAATATGTAGGGGTGTCTGTGCCAGCTGCATCCAAGCAAAGAAGCCGAGGGTATAATGATAAGAAAGTCATGGTTACCAATCTTCATGTAGGCATGTAGCAATTAAAACACGGCTGCACATTTTTTTTCACGAAATACAGAGAGTTATTTTCCTGTAGTTTAAAATACAAATCTGATACGCAGTTAACTGGTGTGAATAGATAGACCAATCGTGGCATTTTCTCAGTACTAATTCTAAGAACTTGTTAAACTATCTAGGCTGGATGCCAAACAAGAATTTATCAGGGGGGGAAAAAACTCATGTAAGGGCATTTTCCTGAACCAAAATTAATTAAGGCCGTTGGGCGATAAAACTCAGCATCTACTCTTCTCTAAGAAACATATAGATAAATGCTGTTTTGAACATTGTGCAAAAATGTGACACCGCAGCTTCAGAACTAGGCAGAATGGAACCTGAAACAATATTGTTTAATGTTCCAAGAATGTTATCTCACCAAATTGTTTACTTCTATCCAAACAGAACTTTATGAAGTCTAAAACTAATCTCTATTTCTTGATATTCACATCGATACACATCCATATCTGAAGAAAGTCAACTTCTATATCATATCTTAAAATTTTGTTTGTTAAAATGATGGTCAACATTAACATTTCGCACACATCAATATGACCTAAAAAGAAATGATAGTGTGGTTTGAGTTTCTAAATGATGCAGCTGGATATAAGGGAATAGGAATAAGAATCTAAAGACTTAATGCTCGTTTGAGGGCTTTGGAAATGGCTAAGGGCAAAAATAAGTTCAAATCTTCTCGCAATTGCAATTTCAAATCTTCTAACAATTGCAATTCCAGTTCCCAAATAAACCTCGACACAACACTAACTGATCATCCAATTTGGTGTTTTCTTTCCGCGGCAACAATTGTTAAAAATTCCACAGGATATTATCTACCAAACAGGAACCTTGATGCTAGAATTGGAACCGTTGGTAAAAGGCTTTCGAGTAATTACAGGGAAGAATGCCATCCAAATATGCTTATTTAGTTTCAACCACGAATCAATCTTGGCCTTAACATTTCTCATCAAATTGATTTTAACTTCTTGCCACTCTTCCCCCAAATCACGTTGCTATTAATTTTACCTGTTTGCAATCGTGGACATCCTAAATATCAAGGATCTACTCCACCGCACACACCCAATCAAGGAATTCATCCGCCTCCACTTCGCCGTTAAGAACTTCACCTTAAACCCGCATTCAATTGCCGAGATTCATCACCATCAAACCTGTTCCGCAAATTTTTTATGGCATCGTTGTCCGAATAGGGATAGTCTGCCTTGCTGTTGGTGGCAGCAGCAGCAGCACCCGCTCCTAGTGTCCTGCTGCTGCACGACCAAAACCAGCAACTCCATGACCCACTGCTGCTCCACCAACGATGGCGCCTCCGCCAACCCATGGTCTGACTATCATGCCCCTCACAGCAGCACATTCCCTGTCGGCTCCTCTCATGCCACATTCCAACGACGCCAACATTTCTCCTTGTTGGGTCATCACTGTAGCCACCTGTTGTGCCAACAAAATCCAACTATTGGTGAAATTGAGGCTTCTCCTCTCTACAAATCGCTTCATCCATGCAAATTATATCATTTGGTTTTTTCCTAGGTGACATCTTAACAAGTGATCAAAAACTGTGCTTCGATACCAAACTGATAAGCCGAAATTTAACAACACTCCAAAAACTTGTTGTACCTATAAACAATCCAAGAATTCTGATATCAAATATTTGATGACAAGAATACTAAGAATCCCTCAATATTTTTTCTTAAGAGTATGAAAGCCCCAAATAGTAAATCCTAATTCTTGTTTTTATGAAAAACTCTAAAACACCTCCAACATAACTTCAAATAACTTGCAAAAAACAAGCCCCTAAGTCCTAATAATTTCATAATTAATTAAAAATAAGCCCAATCAGCTTTAGTTAACTCTACAGTCAAAACTCCTTTTGCATCACTAAAGCTTCCAGGTTGGTTGGACATCTATCCCATAATTTAAGAGCATTATTGAAGCAAGAAGATTTGATTTTGTATGATCATCATTACAGATTGCAGATATATCACCAAATAAACCATTAAATCAAGACAAACAAGTAACAATGAAGTTCACATGTTTCGACAACATATAATGATCATAAATTCAAGGCAAACAGAAGAAGAAAAACTCATTCCATTAAAATGGAATTCTTCACATTTTCACCAAATATGATTAAAACAAATTATTCATCAATCAACACATCGCCAGAGAGTGCCTGTGCGTGTACTTACAAATAGGCTTCTCTCACAAAGACGAGAAGGGTCGTCCTGAAGTAACCTCTTCAAGCCAGAAAGATCTCCAGACTTAGCAAATGTGTGAATGGTGGTATTGGGTACCGAGTACTTGTCATTAACATCCGCTTCCACTTGTCTAGATTCATCCCCATCAAACCCGCTGCGAAATTTTTTGTTGGATTTGGAATCATATGGACTGGCGGCAGCACCACTCCCTGCTCCGTGTCCCACCGTTACATCACCAATGCCAGCAACTCCATGACCCGCTGCCGCTCCACCAATCGATGGTGCGGCTCTCGTGTCCCTCACATCAGCGTCTTTCCCGTGAGAGCCACCCAACAATTCCTGTTGTTGGTTCATCACTGTAGCCACCTGTTTTGCCAACGAATCCACCAGTTGGCGCAAATGCACCAACTCCTCTCTACAAATCACTTCTTCTGTCGCATCATCACAAGCATTAGAATGTTTTCTTGGCCCCTTCTTAACAAAGGACCAACAAATGTACATTGATATCAAAATGATCCCAATTCTAATAACAAGAAAAAAAAGATACATGTTGCATGTAGAATTTGAAAATCTAACACTTGGTTTATCGAAAAGGGAAATAAATAATTGAGAAAAATACTAAGAATCCCTCATTAATTATTCTTAAAAATATGAAAGCCGCCAAATTATAATTCCAAATTCTTGTTTTTAGAAAAACCCTAAAACCTAAAAGGGTGTATTCAATCTAAACTAGAATTTTATAGACTTTAGAAGTCTACTTTAGAATCCTAGATTGAATACAATTCACCCCTTAAAAGAGTAATATCATGTTACATTTCGGGTTGCAACTTTCTGATAATTTTCAAACTAGTCAAATCTTGTATAATCTTTCATTATCTGTGCACATTATCTTTTCTTAAGCGATATTGATAAATTGAGAGCTCCTTCATTTAAAAACTTGTAACTTTATTGAGGGAAAAGATCATTTTGCAAATCATTTGTATTTTTCTAAGCTATTCATCCATTTCTGTGAGCGAAAATTTCATCGCCGATGATCTTGAATGACAGAAAAGTCCATCATCGAAGCCAATTTTGTTAAAATTTGTTAGAAATATTGCATGGGCATCTTTGCAAATCGCTTAAATTGGGTTTATTTGTGAAGTATTATTATTATAAATTTAGCTCAATATCAAGTTCAAGTGTTGATGGAAATCGAACAATTCAATATGTTGGGATAGATTATATCGAGAGTCAATCTCAAAAGAAATCCAACTTTTGAAGTAATCAGCACGCTATCGTATACGTTAGTAAATGAAATTCAACGAATTTAATTTTGACGTACATAGAATCATATATTTTGATTTAAGTCAAAATCAACAATTTATATTAATCACATATTTTACGTGTTCCTTCATTTTTCAACCACACATTTCATCGACTTCTATTAAAATATGTTAAAAAATTTCATTTTAATCCCATCAAATAGGGTCTAAAGTGAAAGTTGGCTTTGCAATCAAAAATCAAAATTTATATAAAAATAAAAATAAAAAAGAGGAAATAATATATCCAGGGAAAGCGGTTACATGCATTTTAGGATACTTACCGGTTGACTTTATCGTCATTTTACTATTTTAGGAGCTTTTGTGAAGCAACCAAAATTTGATTTTTGATTCAAAGACAACATTTATTTAGCAATTTTAATAATTAAACCGACAAAATCTAGTCTATAAATCGTGTCCTAATAAAATATTTTTATAACAACTTATATAGAATTATTTCTCTTGAAGATTCAAATCCAAGTCAGAAGTTGGATAGACCAACAAGTTACAGATTCTAATATTTAAAATCTTGTCACACCACGTAATAAAATAAAGAAAATTGTCCCATATTTACTTTATTTTGCATTTCTATCTCAAATCTTTTGTTTCTTGGCAACGTCGTCTCCGAATTTTCAATTTTTACCATCCATAGTCCCCCCGAGACTATTAGTATAAAAATTATATGAACGGTTATTTATTATAGAGACCACAAACGTAAGGTCGACAAAACACCCTACCCCCTCCCTGAGCGACAAAATGTCCCACACCACTCGTGGATAGGTATTCCTGAATTAGTAGGTTTTCAAATTTTAATCGAATTTAAAAAATAATATTAAAAAGATAAATAAAAAGGGAAAATGGAAAGGAAATGAGGATATTTTAATCCCGAGGCCACCTCGCTCTATGACCAACCCTACACAGATGCAAAAATTTTGAAATATTTAAGATATTGCTATTTTGAAATAGGCATTGAACTTTGAAGATAGAAGTGCAAAAGGGCTATCATCGAGAGATGGAAGGGTCACTTGAAAAGAATATATTTGATCGCTATCAAGGGCTTTCAATTAAATTATGAACATTGACTTACATGAATGATTTCAAAATGTCACTTTAATTGTTATATAAAAAATGAAATAATAATGGGGATTCGATATCTTAGTTATGCATATTACATATTTGAAAAATACATTTACTTACTTTCATTAGTTTAATTGATAATTTATGGATTAATATAAAAAAAAATCACGAAATTTGTTTGCTATTCGATTAAATTTGCAATTAATTTTAACTCGATCAAATACATAGTTCAATATTTGAAAAATACATTTACTTGATTTCATTAGTTTAATTGATAATTTAGTGATTAATATAGAAAAATCACTACAACTTGTTTGTTGTTTGATTAAAGTTACAATTAATTTTAACTTGGTCAAATACATAGTTCTCTTGAATTCGACACTATATTCATCATTATATTACTTTGTCATTAATTACAAACCCACATCACAACATGCAAGCAGTAATTTTCGACTGAGTCTAGCGGCTGTACTTGGTCTTGTCTCTATTATATATGTTTCGCGTAAAGGTCGCTAACAATTAAAAGAAGGTTCGGACGATTGTGTAAGGAACAAACTTCTTGAGACAGTCCCAACGATGGGTGCTTTATTTATAAAGATTACAAGTTGTAAGAAGCAAAACGCCTCNCAAGGAGCACAAGCACACGAAATAACTCGAAAGTTTGACAAGAAAATAAAGGATTTGAAATTACATATTTCTCTGTTCGAAAGTTGATTGATTGAATCTCTTCCTTATTTACTCTTCCTTCTCTTTTATACTCTTTCGACAGTTTTCTTTTAGTAAAACCGCTTGAGAACTCCTTATCCCCTTATAACCACACACTTTCTCCATCATGGATGTCTTGTCAAGAA
Source organism: Fraxinus anomala (assembly GCA_903798345.1). Lineage (NCBI taxonomy): Eukaryota > Viridiplantae > Streptophyta > Magnoliopsida > Lamiales > Oleaceae > Fraxinus > Fraxinus anomala. Next base: position 24,443 of record CAIGRN010120004.1, read on the forward strand.
ACTACCGCCTTCAACTGCTGCTATTACCCTCATTAGTTAACTGCTTGTAATCAGGATTTTCGAGTTGTTGAAAGTAATATGACTCCGCATAACTATCTTGATAATCGCAACGACAATATGTTACATTTACCCAGGTCTCAGACATTCGCCCAGGTCTTGGGCGCTCTGTGAGTTTGGGCGTTCATGGGGTCTTCAGACATTTGCCCAAGTCTTGGGCTTTTTGTGAGTTTGGGCGTTGGTGGGTTCGCTCAGATCTTTGAATGTTTCGTAAGCTCGGACGATGATGGACTTACACTACATAATTCCGTCTTGGACCTTTTATATGATTTCGTATGGACCCATCCTTTGAATCCCCTAATTGGGATTTTCTTTCTGGACCACTTAATTGGGCCTTATTTTTGTGTGTCAACAATATATCCTTCTTTATGCAAGATTCTATCACGGGTCCATTCATAACATGAACTAGCAAATTCAAGATGAACTCATTCAATCAACAATATCTCATGTTTCAAGAATTGATAAAACAGTAATCGAATCCTTACCTTTTATAGATTCTTGTTGCTCAAGGGCTGGAGGGATGGCCTCAAATGTGTAGTTTGCCTGTCAAAATTTGAAGATATTGAATTTCTTCGAATCTTGCCAAAGTGTAAACATGCATTTCATATTGACTGTGTCGTTTAGTGGCTCGAGAATCGCTCGACTTGCCCTCTTTGTAGGCAGGAAGTAAGTGCTGATGATCCTTCATAGTTGATATATTCAAATAGTTTGAGAATTTTATGCAATAATGATTAGTTGGAGTTTAGAGAGGAATCCAATATAGAATTATATGTGGAAAGAGGAGAGAATTTCCATGGATCTTCAAGGTTTAACATTGTCAAAAGTTTCGGAAAATTATCTAATAAGAGCAAAAAGCTAATTGCCTATAAGAGAAAGTCGTGATGATTCCGATGAAAATAGCTAGAAATTTCTTTGAAAATTCAATCACAAATAACCGTGTCCATTATTATGTTGAAGAATCGTTGGAGCAACATTAGTTCTTCCGACCTAATGTTCTTGAATTCGAAGATGCTTAACGATATATCCAGTCGAATATTTTTAGCTTTCGAGAAACGAGGAAAACGAATTCATGGAATCAAAAAGTAAAGTTAAAGAGGAAAATGATCAAATCATAAATA
>CAIGRN010120010.1:0-21293 GCA_903798345.1 Fraxinus anomala
GAGGAGGGACACTATTATGAGCTCATGTATGTTGAGGGTTTGGCGAAACTTAGCGGGTTTGAGGATAGACATCGACTATCGAGTTGGGACAATATTTGGACTCAATTCTACTTTATTACTTATTAACAAACGGAAATATATTTTCGTGAACAAAAGCTCACATGTTTGTTCCACACTAGACTTGACATTGACTTTGCAATTACTACAGTAAGTCAATTCATGAATAATTCAGCTGAAGAGCACATGTAGGAGTTTACAAAATACTAATATATCTCAAGATTATATTAAGTAAAGGACTTTATTTCTAGAAGACTACAAAAAAAGTGTAGACTAGCTCTATAACCGATCGAATGTCTACTTTCGAATACTGTACTTTAATGTGGGGAAACCTGGTTACTTGATGAAGCAAAAAACAAGCAGTTGTCTCAAGAAACGGTCATGAGTTGTGTTTCGAGCTATAGCTTATGGCATCTGTGAAGGAATGTGGTTGAAAAGGGTTCTAGATGAGCTAAGGAATCAATTGAAAGTCCTATGAAAATGTCCTACGATAATCAAGCTGTCATTAGTATTGCAAAGAATCTGATTCACCATGATCGAACGAAGCATGTGGACATAGATCGACATTTCATCAAAGAAAAAATAGAAGAGGAGACAATCTCTTTGGTCTATACTCCAACAGAGCTTCAAACGGCAAATGAAAAGCACTTCCTAGAATAAAATTTGAAGAATTGAAGTCCAAGTTAGGTTTAAACAATATTTACAACCCAACTTGAGGGGAGTGTTGTAATACACAGATTGATTATAGGCTATTATAATTAGTTTCCTTATTTTTAGTGATTCAGGTAAACTATTACCTGGTCAAGATTTGTTGTTCAGTAAATTAAGATCTAAAAGAATTACTATAAATTGCAAAAGAAAATCGGCTATACAAGTTATATTCCTTTTCTTGAAACAACAAACATACCTTTTGTACCAAGAAAAATCGTTGGGTATGCTAGCCTTCGCATTTTTCAGATGATCAAGTTGGACCAACACATCAAGTACCTTCAGCATAGACCTGAGAAATAATTAGCTAATATGTGATCAGATTATGCGACATCAGGAAACCTGAGAAGAAGCAAAAATTCTCAAAAATAAGTGAAATCAATGATGCAGGTCAAGACATAATTGTGCTGCAGTTGAACGGTATTAATTCAATTATGTTTGAAAGTTTTGCATAAAATAAAAGGTAGTCAGTCTCAGTTGTTATACTGACATTCTTGCCTGAATCTCAAGTCTTCTGTTAGATTGACAAAGTCTTAGTTTTTGTTTTCTTTAAGAATACGTAATTTAATTATATTTAGTATCAAGTGCCAAATGATATTTATAAAGAAACATACTTTTAGATGTTTGCACAATGAATTAAGAAATAGTTCTTCCCTGATAGTGCCACATACCATCTTTTTTTTTTTTTTCCTTTCCTTTTATTGGAGGGAGGGATACGCTACTAGAAATAACAGTATGGCAATGATTTAACAAACAGGACTAGCAAGATTTTAAGGTCATTAAGTCAATTGTTTCAATTTTTTAATATGAAAATGCAGCAACCTTGAAGCAGTTCAGATGTAGCATTATCAAACTTACTATAGTTGTCTTTTAACCAGATAATAATTTTGGTGGGGAATAAAAAAAAATGGACACTATTAATATACCAGAGATGAGTTATAGTAGGACCATTGATGCGTCGCTCAGGTCTAGAAAAACGTTGCATATCAGCTGCTAGCTGTATCAAGAACATCATAACAATGCTTAGAATAGACCTTGACAACAGACTTAAATAATGAAGATGAAGAAAAGTGAGAGTTCACACTTTAGATGCAGCTGATGCTTGCCACCGCTGAATTTCACGGACACGGCTCATTTCCAAGTCTAGAACTTGATAAGTTTCAAGATATAAGTCAGCCTGACTTTGCTTCATTGAATCTGGAAGCTGCCACAAGGTATATACCCTTTATTATATCACAATAGTAAAAGTACCTCAAGGAATCAAATGCCAAGAGCAGCGATAAATTTGTCGTCACTTGGAAGTGTGTGTACATTTTGGTTACATTATAAGCACAAATATGTACAGGTGGGAAAATTTTCTCGTATTATACAGAAACCCATTTTTTACTAAGAGAGTTATCTTATGCTCAAACAAATCACAGCCCATTTACATCAGAGTGAAGTTTACAAACAAACAATTAGAATATGATCATAAAGAAACATACTATCATTCTCAAAATCTTACAATTACTTATAGAATTATTATTTTCTTATGAATTAAATCACATAAACCAGAAGTGCCAAAACTAACCATTAGCATTAACTTTACGCGAATTTTACTGTTTAAGTCATCCCTACATCCTTAGAGCATTAATTATTGCTAAACTTGTATGGTCCATTTACAAGATCAAGTTCATCTTATATGATAGTCATCATGATCTTTGTCAAATGCCAGCCTCAGCACAATCTTGCATGCTAATACAAAGTACCTGAATACTCAAATCTTTCTATCGAAAAAAAGAAAAGATTTAGAATATGTTTGTGTAGAGACACACAACTCTATTATAACAAATTGAAACCGAGAGAAAACAGATTGACCAAATAATAGCATACCTAACACTAGAAACATATATTTACGAGGCAAGAGGTATTGTCTGACCTGAGGAAGAGCTTTAACACAACTCCGATATGTATACAGCACTGAGCCCATTTCTTTCCCCTCTTGCATAAGCAGATTCTTTCATTTCAGCAGTTTGAATCATCAAAGAAAGCTTGTAAGCATCAAGTTCCAAAATCTTACGCGAAATTGGAAAAAGTAAATAAAAATTGTCATATTTTAATAAGAATAAGGCTTATTAGGGAATTGTGGAAGATTTGGTGTTCTTGGACCTTTAGAAGAGGTAGTTTCAAATTGAATTAAATGGAAGACATAAGGGTTCATGTATCCAACTTCAAGTTTATTAGGAAAATGCCTTAGTTCTTGTAAAGGAAATCTAAAAAGTTTATTAAAATGTGCAGTTATATGAACATATAAATTATACCAGCTGATTGATGGCTTTCGTATCTTCGGATAAAGATAATCGATAAGCAGAAACATCACTATATTCTGCAAGGAAAATAAGAGTATAAAATTGATAAGCAATAAGCATCTGCTGAATATGTTAGTTCACATTGTAAGAACCAATAACTGTGCACCACACAACGTCTTCATGCACTTTATTTTTCTATTTCTCCAAAATTAATAATTTTCCTATCCAGGTAAGTAATTATATTCAACTAAACAGAATTTATTATTATTACCAGCAAAAGATACAAACATTATAAACAAAGTACAATATCAGTTCATTTACGTATGAAACATTAGCATTTTTCTTGAAATCACGAACTTATTATCTAAAAGGCAAGTTAAATAATAATCAAAACATAATAAGAAACATTCACGCACAATTTTGTTGCTCATTATGAACCAGAATCTGTAACTTGCATCATAATTTAAAAAAAAAAAAATGAAAAACTTTTTTCTAGGATCAAAAAAAGATAATCTTCAAGAAACCAGACGTACCAATTGGACTAGTGGTTGCACCTCTTTCAGTGGACACCCAAATCCCAGGTCCCTGTATTTCTGGTTGATCATCCTAAAACCAATCAAGCATAAAACCCAGTAATTTAAACAAACCCAACGATTATTTAAACTGAAATGATCAATTATTTCGTAAGTAATTCATAATAACTACCTCCAATGAGAATGTAGACAGAGCACCAATGGCTTCTTCTACTGGAACAGCCATGAAAGATCTAAAAAATTGGTGAATGATTAGAACTAAGCGACACCGTTTGAGGTCAGTACAATGTGAGCTCAATTTACCAAATTTGCCACTGAGTATGGCTTCCTATTTCAATGGAGGATTGTCTGAAATTCTTCGACTGTGAATTTACAGGCGAATTTTGGATCTGATGAAACATTGTACATCAGATATTGCGGGTAGTACAACATATTATGCGTAATGGCATTAATTATTAGAGACGCGTTTTAAGCAGCATAACGATTTTAGTTTGCTGGAATTAGAAGTAATTATGATTACGTTCGCACGATTTTCTTTCTTAGAGGATTCAACCAAATTTATTACCAAAAAAATGTATTTTTGACTTGTTAGTGGGTTGCCATGATCAATTTACTTTACGATGGGCCATCGGAAGAAGGAAAAAAAAACAAGAAGAAGTTTGTCACTAGGCGAAGGAGTGAAGTTTTTAGTTGTGATACAAGAAAATTTGTGTAGTTTATCTTCAAATTATTTTTCAAATGAAAATCGTATATCATTTTCATGTTGAGTAAGTAATATTGAAGTATAAAAAAATTAACTCCTGTTTAGTTGAAATTAAAATTTCAAGTCAAACTCAATAATTAATTTTAATTACATATTTAATGAACCTACAACTTTTTAATCATATATTTCATCAATTTTTATCAAAATTTACTAAAAATTTAAGTTTAATATACACCAAATATGAGTATAATTAATAAAAACTTCTTCTTTTTAATTTAGTATTATTCAGTATTTGTATCAAATGGAGGTTGTTGGCCCCACTAAAATATTCTATATATGTTTTCGTATGATTTTTTATTTTTTATTTTAATATTTTGTATTGAAAAAAAAAATTGTATTTGAAAAAAAAATCCGTAGTTAAATTCTACAGTTAATTATGATATAAACCTGGTTTACTTTTGAAATTCTAACTTTGCACTTTCTACTTTTCTATTCACTAATTATTGATTTTTTTAGGGAAAAAAAGTATATATATAGATCTCGTCTCTCCATCCTCCATATCTCCATTCGATACCACTTCTAGATATTGGATATAGTGGTTGGTATGGAGATTTAACTCCAACCATTGATGGTAGCGTGATAGTGGTGATGGTGATGCAAATGGTGATGAAAGTGGTCATATGTTTGATGGTTCTGGTAGCGGGTAGTGCTAATCTAGGAGGGGTGGTGATTTGAGGCTTTGGAAGTGGTAGTTTATGGTGGAGACATGAGGTGGCCATGGAGTGGAGACTCAATTTTGAAAGTGGTGTATGGTTGGTGGGATAAACTACGATTTTTTAAATAACATTGGTTTGGTGGTACAATAATGATGGTTAGTCTTGAAATTGACATTAAAAGTATAACATAGCGCTAGTCGAGCCGGGATTCATGGTTTTGGAGAATTGATTTTTACATCAAATCAATATGGCCCACCATTGGACAAGTGTGCAATTTCAAAATTAATTTTGTAATGGAATCACCTCTACAGCATCGGGATCTGTCTCTACTCTCGTAAAAGCTTCGTCAAACACGCCAGCTCGTCGAAGAAAGTTATGAATACCCATAATCGCTATTACAACAACAGTCTGTACTCTGAAATTATAGTTCGGCATACAATCGAGAATTTTCATCGACTTTTTCAAACTCCGAATGCACGTTCAATTACATTTCTGCATGATGAGTGTTTGAAATTTAACTTCTCACGCGCATTTCTGAATTTGTGCCTACGTCTGGTTTACCCGTCATAAAATTGTTGGAAATGGTACAATATATCGGACCCCTTATAAAGAGTTATCTACCCAGGTCAATGGACAAGTCCCGAGTCAACCAGATAATATTTTCTCGCTGCTGGTTGGGGAAAATCAATATCAGGGCTGTGTTTAGCACGAGCCAAGATGCGGGCATCATGTCTATTCCCCGTCGTACCTGCGAGCACAAATGTAAAACACAAGTTAAAATCACATGCCACAAGGACATTTTGTGTAGTAATTCATTTGCGTCCAATAAAGTTCACTCGTTCATTGCGTGGGAGGACGGCTCTAACGTGTGTGTCTTTAATTGCACCTATGCAATTCTCGAACAGTGGATGTTTGTTCCGATTTGGTACGTGATGCTCGACACCGTAATTGTTGTTGAGTTTTGGTCTAATTATACAAGTAGAGAATTCAACAATAGATTGAAGCACAATTTTGAAGTAGTGCCCTATAGTTTCTAATGAATGATTGAAAAGCATCTGAACTATGTGCTAAAATGCAAAGGAACATGCCCATTTGTTCATATATGTCTATGTGTTTCATAGTGCACAGTCCATACTCATCGTGAAGAATATGTGCGAAAGTTCAGAGCATTGATGGATACATTCAAAATTCTGTATAGCACTGTTGCAGACTACACTGCCTAATGTCAAGCATGAATATATGACCATTTCTCGCGAATGGAAATCTACGATTACGACGTCTTTGTTCACGATAGTAGTTTCGTATGGCAAGTTCAGAGATCCAACAATATTTAAACCATTCGATAATATCCTCATGTAGCTCTTCCAAAAATGCCTCCTCCCCAACTTCGTCTTCAGATTCGGAATTGGGCATCAAAACACAGTTGAAATAAAAATTTACCATCACACTACTCTCTATTACAATGTAGACATGACTAATATATCACTAAAACTGAAGGAAGATAGAAAAGTTTAGCTACCATGTGTGGGAATGTAGATATGTTTATGGATTTGTGTTGCCTTTTATACAATTTGGGCCTCGAGATAGTTTCAAGCACACAGAATGATTGATGCATTGCAGGGTAGTGTAGTACAAAATCATGAAGAAAAAATAAAACGAACTATGCTTGTGTAAGTGATAATGTTTTCTGCAGTACTTGATAGAAAAGATTAAAAAAAAAAAAAAAAAACTTCAAGTGTCCACATGGTGTAAATATGCATGTAAAAAATCTATGTGGATCTCGCTGTTCTGATTTAATAGTGACATAGCATGCATACATTCACCATGCATACGTACAAGAACTGATAATAATAATGACAAATGTATTCACGTCAAATACTTTGGGTTATGGAAAAAAAATTCATAGAACAAACCACACTTATTGTGGTTTTGATTTTCTGTATTCCTGCCAGTTCCACTCAACTCACTCAAAATTTTTATCTACGTCGTTTTGCATCTCCAACATCTCTCGATTACGCCTAAAGGAGAGGAATATGCACGTCCATTAATAAAGATCAATTTTCTTTTTCAGTCCGCCTGTCCCCAACAACTCATTCAAGCACGATTTCGCATCCGGGACTGTAGGTCCAACTAAACTATCAATTTTGGACGTGATCTTCTCACTTGCAGTGGTCATGCGATCAACATAATAGGAAAGTTCTCGTACTGATATTTTTTCTTCTTCTCTTTTTTGTTTTTGTTCACCGATCTACGTTTATCGCTACTTCGCGGACCCGAAAGTTCCATGCCTGCACTAGCCATCCCCATTGTATAGGCTTCGTTACTGGAGCCGCTTTTCTCCTCATGAAGTGGTACATCGTCACGGTGGTCTTCGTATCTGCTATCTTCGAGTATCGCAAAACCAGTTCTATAAAGCTTTGTTGGTGTGATTGAGTACTTCTCGCTGTCAAACGCATCCCCGAACAAAGCTTTGTAACTGTAAATCTCTCTGCAGTCTTTGTCTTTAAATTGTTTGTAATCTTTGATCTCCTGATAAAGAAGGGATGCAAAAGTAATCACTACGTTATACATATGATAATGTTTTTTGAAATAGACAAATTGACAACATCAAACCCACTGAATTTTCAACAAACTTTTGTTGCAATTTCTTACTGATTTTTCTATTCAGAGTCGCTGCGTACAAAATATATTGGTATCCAGGAGCCCTATAATGACCTCCCTAATAGTTGATTACATAATAACAAAACCACAATTGGAGTTTAAATTTATCCATTCACTTGCAACATCTAATGTCAATTTAATGAGTACATTAACAAATATTGAGGATGACATGCACAAAGCATCGGAACAGAATTTCTAGAATAAGTTAGTAATTGACAATCAATTCAACCCGTCTAAAATCGAAAAAATTGTACCTTGATCTTTCGACCCCACCACTCCTCGGACGCGATAATTTTGTCCGTGGTAGGGTTGTATTCTATACCACTACAATGAAGCAATTCCTCTAATCTCTTGTGTTTCAGACGAAGAGCATACCAACGATTTTTAAGCTGCTACTTGTTCCAATTGTGGTCGAAGTTCGAGTCGAACAACTAAATTAGTGTTTCACAATCGTGTTTCGTGAAGCACTTCCCGTTTGGATGACCTTCTGCGATGACTATCTCACACGCGGCAACGAAAATCTTGTTCTCAAATGAGTTCCATTGCGCATTCTTTCGGGTGCGATGGTGCTTAAGTTTTTTACAGACGGCTAGAATGAACAACAGTGATTTAGGGAAGATTGGTTATTAAATGCGGTAGGTAGAGGCTTCAATAACGGGTAGGTGAGTTTTATGTTTGAGGGCAATTGTGGTAATTTTGACCTATTAAAGACTGAAAAGTGGTCTGCCACTTACCTGCAAAGTTTGAAGTTTTAATTCATAAGAAAATGCTATTTTCCTTTGTAACGGTAAAATTTATAATTTAAATTTACTTTTTAGCAACACCAGACAAACGCATAATATGATATAAATAATGACGGTGACAATGGAACAATACTAAATGATACAAATGGCGGTTACGACTTTTGTGGTGTAGATTACAAAATGATGGTGGCAACAATAGTACCGACATAAATTCGAGTATTACAAGCATAACAGTATTTGTTACAAGTGATAGGTAAGTGGTGCTAATGATGGTGGCTTTGTAACAATGTTTAACACACTATGTTACAAACCATAGTGTAAAACCCAAAAACGAAAAAAGAAAGGAATAATAATACAAAGAAGAAAAATGATTATTTTGGTAATGAAAAAGCATAGATAGTGCTTTGAGAAATTGTTTAAATTTTTAGTTTATATGTAAAGTACCATAAACTAGTTTAGTCAACCATGCAAAATGAGTATTTTTTGGATGCATTACTAGGAACTATGTTTTTCATACATGGTAATTTTTAAAGCATACATCCGCAAATAGATGGGTGAAGAAGAATTGCATAATGCAAAATCTAACAATTTTCATTAAAGTGTGATTATATCTTTTGCTACACCATTGTGTGTATATCTAGCATAGTGTATTGAGTACATATCTCACATTTTTTCTCAACAAATCTATCAAATGGATCAAATTGTTGTCCAATTTCATTATATTTTCTAAAATATTCAGCACTTACGTGAGATATATTCACTTTCACCTTCGTATTTAATTGTCTTTCAATTTCATTAATAAAGATCTCTAAAGCAATAACAGCCTGAAACTTTTCATGCAATAAATAAACGTAACCATAAAATTCTTGCGAAATCTATAAATGTACAATATCACGAACAGGTAATATAATGATGAATAAAGTATCGTTCCCACGAGGACCACGTACTTAATTTAGGATCAATTAATTTTAACTTTAATTGAATAGCCAATTGTGTATAAAGAGTTTATCTAAATTAACTATTAAATTAATTAATCTATAGAACAAATTAAGAAGGCTTTTTGTAAAACTATGTGAGGACTAAGACTTTCATTTGTTTTAATGCAATTCAGTAGCAAGACAATATGTATTCATTCTTGTTAATCAGTGTTCCTAAATTGATTAATAGTATCTCTCGATAACAATTAAATATATCATCTCATGTGACATTCATATATCTTTATGAAAGATGTGAACATGAAAGCACATATTAAAAATGCTAGAACATCTATAGAAATCATGCAAGAAAATGGTATATCTATATCCCCTATCGAACTTTATAATATTGGTTGTTATAAGTGCAATCTGTCCTATTGTCTCTCTCAATAACAATAAAATTCGTAAAATATTCTAAACATTGGCCAATTAATTGAAAAGTGTTGTGCTTTGAGAAGCAATAATAATGATGAAGAATATGAAATAAAAACACATATTTAAGTGGTTTGGCGATGTGCCTACATCCACAAGAGTGAAGCATGCTTGAACTTATCCTTGACAGTATGTTTTGTCAACATATTTGCTCATGTGTGAACTTTCTTAAGTAATAGTTCACCAGAAGAGACCAATTCCCTGATTTCAACTAAACTCCACTTTGTTGAATACCCAACTCCTTGATCATTCCTGTAAACCACAAAGCTTCCTTGGCAACCTCAATCGCAGCCATATACTCTGTCTCAGTCGTAGATAGTACAACCAAAGACTGAATCATGGACCTCCAACAAATAGGTCCCACTGTCAAAGTGAATACATAACCGGAGTCGATATCCTATCATCCAAATTTCATGCATAATCTGAATCCACATATCCTACAACTGAATGGTCATTTTGTTTCCTACTAAACATGATACCATAGTCTGTAGTACCACTCAAATATCTGAAAAACAACTTGATTGTATCCCAATGCTGTTACCCTAAATCTGCCAAAAAAATTCTCACCACACTAACAACTTGTGCCAAATTCAATCTTGTACAAACCATAGCATACATTAGACACCTTACTACACTAGCATATGTAACATTTGACATGTCTTCATTTTCTGCATCTGTCTTCAAGTTACTGAGCGCTAGACAATTTAAAATGATTTTCTAGAGGTGTCTTTCCGTCCATCTGCTCCAACTGCACTTCCAAATGTGCTACTAAAACCAGCACTACCCTGGTGGAAGTATGCCGATCACAGGGGAGAAAATCCCACCATAGTCAACATCTTTCCTTTGTGAGTAACCCTTTGCTACTATGCAAGCCTTGAAGTTTGCCTCATCCATTTGTGATACTGCTTATTTCTTTTTATATACCCATTTACATCATATCACCGTCTTCTCCTCTAGAAGCTCCATCGATTCTCAAGTCTGATTCTTGTGTAGAGACTCTACTTCCTCCACCATAGCACCCATTTATCTACTATTTTCTTGATTGGCCATAATCTCTTAAAATGTAGTAGGATCCCCGCTACTAATAATAAGTTCATAAGAAACCAAATCTTCGAAACTATACCTAGTAAATGGCTGGGCCTCTGGGTTTTTCTGTATCTATATTGTGATGTTCTTGATCTATGAGCTAGAACTCTTTACATTCTGCACATTATCCTCTATAGGATGGGTCTCTAGCTCCACTTGCAGCACAAGATCATTGCTGGTGCAATTTTCTAATAAGTGTTTCTCTTCTCCTTGGATACTTGTAACATGAATTTTTCATCAAAAATCACACCTCTACTGATCATCACTTTGTTTGCCTTTGGATCCCAGAGCTTGAACCATTTCATCCCTTTTCTGATACCTTAGACATGTACACTATCTAGACTTCGCATCAAGCTACGATCTCCTCACTATAAACATGCATGTAGGCTGGACATCCAAACACTCTCAAATTAGAGTAGTCTACTACACTGCTTGTCTATACCTCATCTGCTACCTTTCGATGTAGTGCTACTCTAGGTGACCTATTAATCAAGAAACATGCCATATTGCATCAGCATAGAAGTTCTTTGCAAGCCCTACATTTAAGCTAATAAATCTTGCTCTTTTTTTTATTATCATGTTCATCATTTCGATGATGCTCACAAAACTCGAAGAAATTAGAATATGTGTACTCAGCACCATTATCTGACATGAGACATTTAATCTTCCATCCTGTTTGGTTTTCTACTTCACGTTTCCACAACATGAACTTGGCAAACATTTTAGACTTGTGCCGCATGAAGTGCACACAAACCTTTCTTGAGAATTATTAATAAAACTCACAAAATACTTATGTCCTCCTTGTGATGCTACTCTTACTGCCCTCAAACACCTATATGAACATAGTCAAGAATCCCCTTTGTTTTATGTGTGGCTGTTTTAAACTGTACCATATGTTGTTTCCCAAGAACACAATACTTGCAGAAATCAAGATTGCATGTTTTGACATCTTGCAAAAGATTTCTCTTATGAAGCTCCCCCATATCACGCTCACTTATATGATCTAATCAAATAAGCCACGAGATTGAGTTTCTGACCCAAGCTCTACAATAACAGCTCCACCTACAACTGTAGTTTCCCAAGCTTGTAAATTTCCTACATGTTTCTGCCCCCTCATCACTGTCATAACACCTCTACGTTTCATTACTCCACTTTCAGACTTATAACTGAACCCGTTTGAGTCTAAAGTATAGAATGAAATCAAATTCTTCCTCAAACCTGACACATGTGTAACATTACACAATAGTCTAACAACACCATCAAACATTGTAATTCTGATGTTCACTATTTCAATAATTCTGTAAGATGCATCATTCACCATCAGAACAGAACCAGAATTTACTAACATGTATGTATCAAACCAATCTTTATTTCATGTCATGTGATAAGAAAATGCTGAATCCAAAATTCAATAATCTGTGAGATGATCTAAATCGGATTATGAATAAATTGAGAAGAAGAAAAATGATCTTGAAATCCCGAATATCTTCATCGATTTATTGATGAATCTCCAATTGTGCCTTCTATTCTTTGCTTAATGATCAATGTTGAAGAATTTGTAGAAAATCTTGTAATTGCCATTTAATTTTCACAAGAACAATTGAGTTTTCCTCTCTTTGATGACGGTAATTTATGTATATTGGAGTGTGAGAGGTGTCTTGAAGTCTTTGACCACGTATACTTCGAAAATTAGGTTAAAATCTCGTAGAAATTGGCTTCCAAGTAGCATTTGAATCAAAATAAGAAAAGAGTCCCGTCATCCAGATTTTATATGACTTGTGTGCACTTTAGCCTTGTTTAGCTCTTGGGTTGTCATAAACAATGGTGCGCGCGCCACTTAACTTTCTATCAATGTGCGTTTTGGTCCCCAACTTTGATTCTTAATTCCTTGAAGTCATTTTTCAACCAATTTCCATCATTTAACTTCCATTTGCATCCAATTGACACCGTCTTGTGATTCAAATCAACTATTGGTAAGTTGAAATTTGGTCCAAGACTTTGGATTTCGCCTTTTTTTATTGTTTTACATTCATTTATATCAATTTCACATACAATCATTGAATTTCAACTAATAAATGAAACATAGAATAAATTGAGCTATAATTAATAAAATAACTACAAAATGCCTATATTTTAAGACCTTGATAAGTGTACAAACTACACTTATCACATAACATGAAATGTCGTCAATAAAGATGATAAGCAATATTTTTCCAAAAGATGGAACATAAAAAAGGTCCACATATATCTCAGTATATTATTTTAAGAGTATCTCCAAAAAAAAATTCTCTATTTTTAAAGGGGGTATTTTGTAATTTAAAGAGCGTCTATAAATTCAAAGAGTAAAAATTCTGAATACTCCAATAACTTTTTTATTTTTAACACTTAGCCTCTGATTGTCTCCCTTTTTAAAGAGTTGTTGGGGAAAATGAATTTTTGAATGATGATTTTTTAATAAATGTATTGTTAAAAAAAAGTTTTGTATTTACGTGTAAAATATTTTATTGTGTGAATATTTAGTTGAAAATGAGTTTGAGAAAATATAGTTTTGAAAAACTGGGAGGCAAATAGGGGCTTAATTATACTATTCCCAATATATATTTATTCTTTTTTCTATATTTTATTTTTGCTAGCTTTCTGCTAAATTATAATATTATCGTCCTCAATTTTCTTTGTATATACTATTTAACTGGGTCAATATATGGAACACTAAAAGTCGGATATTTTGAATGCATTTAATTATAAAGGGTGAATTTGACTCTCCAGGTGGTCGAACTCACTCTATATTTTAAAATGTTAATTTGAAAAGTCTCTTGAAACATGATTTAAAGGTTGATTTTTTAAAATAAAGAGTATTTCATTTTAAAGAGATCCTTAGAGATTCTTTAAGAAGGTGTATATTTATTGTGGCTCATTTCGTTGCAGGTTTGGTTTATGTTCCCTTAATATCATCTACACACACTCCATGATCAGTAAAATCCAAGTTCGGAAGGATTTCATTATTTACTAATCTTTTTATATTTTCCTTGGATATATGATCCAAATATTTTTACAATAAGTTAGTAGGTCGTTCATTCACATAATCACATTTAGTACCAACATTATGATACATGGTCATAAGAGTCTCAGCAAAACAATTATCAAAATTTAACTTATATAGGTATCCAAAGAATACCATAACCAATAAGATTATTTTGTTCAAATAAACTGAAACATTCATTGCCAGACTTAAAGTAACATCCAACATAATCAAGTTTGAATAAAGAAACTAAATTACGAGAAATAAAAGGTACATGAAGTTTAAAACAAATCTAAATGGTGTCTAACATCTAAAATCAAATGATAAGTTTCAATAGCTTCAACTGGAACTTTGACTCGATTTTCCGTGAGGACAAATTTTCATCTGAATTTATGGTCTGGGGTAGAACGAAATCCATGTATCATATTGGGAACATGTGCTACATCAAAAATCAATCCATGAAGTATTATAGGGAACTTTTGTCAAATTATATTATAAATATACAAAAGCATTAAACTTATCTTTGTTTTTGGAAACGTGCCTTATGCTTCAGTCAACCTATCTGACAGTGTCCAGAATTACAACAAAATTGACACATATCTTTTTTATGTTCCTTCTTGTGGATATAGGAAAAAGACTCATTTATCTTTAGTAGTCCTTGTTTGATGTCATTTTCTAACTTTTTTTAATATTTTTTTCCAGTCCTTTGATGATTTACGAGATAAATAGATTGAGCTCCTTGATTCTTAATCCATGTCTCCTCTTGTACGAACATACTATGCAATTCAATGACATTACACTCATGTTTGGGCTCCATTTTATTTAAAATGCATTTTTTATCTTTTCTTTTTAACTACACATTCTCCAACAAAATAATATTACGTATAAATCCAAAAATTTTCTTTCCCTTTTAACCGTACATTCTTAAAAAAATTATTATTCCAAAATATATTTTTCCTCAAAATCTCATTAAAATCGAGCCCAAACAAGGACTACATTTGCCATTCAAGGTATTTTTAATTTAAAATGGACCATAAACAGGAGGTTATTAATTGATAATAAACTGTACCAAGAAGTTCTCTTCTACAGTCATTCCAAGAGTCTTATGTCTTGGAGCAATATTAGACCTCTCAATGACTTCCTCGTCCATGGTAAGAGAACCATCAAATTTCATGGTGGTTAACTTACCCATTAGTGTGCCAACCAATGATTTATTAGCTATTTGGGATTGATCTTTCATGAACTTCATGTATTTCTTAGCATTTTCAGTTTTGAGAATAGCAGACCTAAATATTCTTTGCTAAAGTTATTAGTATAAACCTTAGGCTCAATCTATTTAATCGACCAACCTTTGGACAATCCTTAACTATGATCTTGAACGTCAATATACTCATGAAGCATTAGTCATAATGTTATTTCATTTCTCAACAATGCTACATGTGCAGAGAGATTTGCCAAATCGAATTACGAGATACCAGATGATAATATTTCATTGGAGTTTGGACAAAAATCAAAGTTAAAATAGTCAACAAGGTCCTGTAAACTGCCATGTACAATTCATTTGTACAAACAGCTTTATTCTCCATTTATAAGCATCTATCTATTACGAGTAACTCATACCAAATGGCAAAACCATAAGATTCGGTCACGTGACTAACAAACAACAATATGAACATTAATAACATAAATTTATGAATATATAATATTATTTTCATTTCTCTGCAATATAAAATATTTATCAAAAATATTCTTCATTGTTCACTAAAATTTATTTTAGCTTTGTCGAAAAATAAATTTTATGCAGTTTTTTTGTCTACGAAGTCACCATGTAAAAATTCATTTAATTTAAAGGTACATCTTTATCGTATCAATAGTTCATAGATACTACTTGTGCAACGCATGTTACAATTTTTTATGAGATTAAAAAGTGAGAGAATATCAAAATATAGTAGGAAAAAAAAAATAGAAAAGAAAATGCAGAACACGGCCGTTGTATTTTTTTTTTTTTCAGGGCTCAACAAAATCAATAAATTCCAGCAATCTCCCCTGAATATTTGGAGAAAAATAATTAAGGAATACTTGTATTTACAAAAATCTTAATTAATCCATTACAATTAACTACTAAAATTATGGCGTAGGTTATTTTTTAATCTTCTTATATCATTCTCTAATTTGCTTCTGTAGGAGACTTGTTGGCTTCATCATCAAGGGATTCAACAACGGACTCCAATTTATCCTCAGCTTCTTGAACCTGCAAATGTAACTTGTAGTCATTAAATGTTTCATACAAGTTAAACCTAGGAGCCCAAGAGGGACATAAACTGTGAAAAAAAATTAAAATTCAAAAGAAGAAATAGAAAAAGGAAATGGAATATGCACGGTTTGGTGTGGCTAAAAATCAAATTTTAATAAATTTTAATAAAAGTTGATAAAATGTGTGGTTCAAAAATTGTTGTGTGTGATTAAAATTAATTATTAAATTTAACTTGAATTTTAATCTACAATTTAAGCTATATCAAATAAGGGTCACATATCATTGTCATTTGATAGAACTTCCATAATAGGGTTGTACAAGGAATAACTTGCATGGGGTGAAACAGTGTAAAGGTCACTCAAGTTCATATTATTACAATAATATTTTTAGGTTTTTTTTTTTTGACACTATTTAAGTTTACCAAACTAACAAATTCAGAAAAGTGACTTAGAGCTTGTTCGGGGTTGTTTGACCACTATTTTTTTTCAAAATCATTTTTAACCGCGCATTTTATGGGACTCGTGATTTTTCAATACTTTTTAACCACACATCATACAAATAATTATTTTTCACTGAAAAAAGTTTCTCCAATAGGTTGCAGGAAAAAAATTATTTAACGACTAAACATTGACAAATTAAGAGTTGAAAATAAGGCTTAAATTCTAAGAATTTCAAAAAGTTTTTTTGCAAGTGGCATGTGCATCTTAAAATTTAATAATAATGTACGATGGCAACTATCTTTTTCCTAGGAAGTCACATGTGCAACTTGGTACTTCTTTAATACTATTTAAGGTTGGTTAAAATTATTGAGTCAAGATTAGAACAAAAATGATGTTTTATAATTAATAAATAAAGGTATACCTTGTCGATTAGATCTCCAATTGAATCAGCATTCTTAGCTGTTTTTTCAGCCATATCGTCAATATGATTTACCAAATTTTTAAGTTGTCCTTCAGGAAGATCATCCATTATATCGTCTGCGATTTTATNAGGTATACCTTGTCGATTAGATCTCCAATTGAATCAGCATTCTTAGCTGTTTTTTCAGCCATATCGTCAATATGATTTACCAAATTTTTAAGTTGTCCTTCAGGAAGATCATCCATTATATCGTCTGCGATTTTATCAACTCCTTCGGCCACTTTCTCCACCACTTCCACCATTTGTTCCACTTGTTCCACGGCATTTTCAATTCTATCTGTACATTCCAAGTTTAGCAAAAAGTTAGAACGATTAATTAAAAGTTCATGTAACAATAGAGAACAACAACGTGCACTTTCTTTGAATTTGAAGGTGGTACAAAAATGTACTCAGAAAGGAGTTCACAATGGAGAAAGAATTTTGGAGAGTCTTACTTTTAAGTACCCACAATGGACCCAATTTGTGACTGAAAAAGGGTAGAACTATTGATATCACCATTCCCAGAATCCAGCTCCTACTGAATGGAGAAATTTAGAAGAAAAATTTGCATTAATTAGACCATCTAATTAGATCGAAGAAAAATATAATTGGATTAAGAAATTTAACTTACATGGAATTTGAAGGTGGTCCTGAAGGGGAGGGAACGCCTGGTACACTGCTAGCATAAACGACGAAGTTCCTGAAACGAGACAAAACAGTATCATTAGATACGATTAAGAAAGAAAAAAGAAGTTAAAATCTCGCCTACTCAATCCAATCCAGTATTGCGTGTCCTTAAGGAGATTCCGTGCTCACAAATCCAATACTGTGTGCCAAATGCACTCTCAAAGGAGCCCACGTGATCTAATTGAACATAAACGGGACGAGGTTATCTGAAATCTGAAAATGCTTACCTTGTGTTTTTGTTACTGCATTGCACTGAACTGTTGCTCCAAAAACAGCTTGGATCCTTCTGTTTTGAGAAACCCAACTTAGAAATGGGATTCCAAGACAAAGTCTGAACCTTAGAATAAGGCCTAATAAGGAGGCCACTTGAACTGGATCCAACAATAAAGCTTGCCATTGACATGACTTTCTGCAGGTTAATTGATAAATCTAATAAATAAAGAATATATTTTGTAAAGCTTGTAATGAAACCCTAAAATTTGTAGTTGCTAATGTTAATTCTTAGTACTCAACAAGGCTGTATATATAGGAAATAAATAGTCATCTTCTTCGAAAAAGAGTGAAAACTTTATAGTCAAAGATGCCTTTGAATTAGAAACAGTCAAATATGCCAACCTGGTCCACTTGGTGATTATAATTAAAAAATTACTTATTTATATTATAGATATAACAATAATAAATTTAATCACGCGTATTCCTTTTTATCTTTAATTCTATAGATCTTGTCACGTTTCATCAATGTTATAAAAAACTTTTGACATTATTCTTGCATCTTGACTTCTAGGCTTGGTTTGAATTTCAAGGAAACTTCGATAGTGCCAATGATATTTTATATTAGGCGTTGATGTTAATAATTTCTTGATGCCTTCGTCTATACTTAAAACGTATGTTGTTTTTACTTTTTGAAACACTATAATCATGCTTTATCAACTTCTACCTAACACATGTATACAGGATTTGACCTTGTATTTTCCATGGAAAACGTTGTACAATTTAAAATCTTTGCATATCATTAGTTGCTGGCATTTGAAAGAATCGCTAAATTAGTGATTAAAACGTGAAGTGTGATCATTGGAGATGTTAGGATAGAAACGAACGCGATTATATTACACTCTATGAATTAGTGATTACAATACAAGAAAAATACAAGAAATTGGCAAAGGAATGAAGAATTTATTATAAATGAGAAAGAATTACAAAGATTGTGTGTTTATACATGTCAAATCCTAATAATAATCTTAAAGATGAAAATAATATAAAAAAATGCGTGGAATAAAGGAAATAGAATTTGGTGGGGTAACATCGGCGCTCGAGAGGCGCTAGACGATAAGCAAGCGCCGCATAGTGTTCGAGTGGGAAGCAGGCGACAGCGCTCGGGCGCTACATGTATGGCACTAGGGCACTAAGTTTCGATAAAAACTTTGCCACCTCGGCACTCGAGCAGCTAGCTAGCATTGAGAACTCCATTTTTCCACTTTAGTTCATATTTTGATCTTTTCAAGGCCCACTTCAACAAATCCACGAATACCTAATGAAATTTGGATCAAATTTCAACAAATCTCTCTCTTGAATCAAATTTCAATGCAATGAACAAGCTTCAAAAAAATTTCACTTGAAGACAAACTTCATTGCAAGGCAAATCTGAACTCTACAACAACATATCAACCAAACTCTCCAAAAAAAAAAAAAAAAAATATTCACCACCTCTTCCACAAAATCCAACTAGGAAAACTGAATCCAAACACTACCCAATAGAATTATCTCGGACTCCCAAAATTTGCTCGAATTACTACCACGAGCCACCAAATCACAAAATAAATCAATAATCACCAAACAGAACAAAATGACACCCTGAAATAGAATCAACACCGCAAAACAATTTTGTAGAAGGTTGTTCACTAAATTCAATACTTTCAATCACATGCAAAGTATATGCAACTAAATCAGTTTCTCCGTACCTATGTGGAGGCCTAATATTTCTTCTAGGTTTGTCTCGAGCAATTGAATATGATGATACAACGGGTGATGGCGGCAAATTGACATTATCCATAACTTCTAAACTTAACAGAGATATATTCTTCAACACAGACCCCAAACCAAACTTCAACAACACTATACCAAACTGAATATCCACAAAAGTACTAAAGCTCTACTGATTGATCTTTAAAGATTTTGCACAACCTTGAAAGACATACAAATGGGACATTTGTTGCCCTTCCAACACAACATGAATACCTTTACAAATCTTTAGGGCTCCACATTCACCAATGAACTTGTACCCTTTTGAATCAAGAGTAGTCAATGATATAAGATTTTTCTTTAAATCTAGAACGTGTCTCACTGTATCAAATGTTATAACCGTCCCATCATGCATCTTAAGTCTGACCCTTCCAATACTAGCTACCTTAATGGTGCATTGTTTCTTATAAACACGACACATTTTGCAACTTTTTCATATGTTGAAAATGAATTTCAATTGGGACACATATGAAAAGTGCAAGTTGTATCAAGAATTCAATTTTCATTAGGTTTGGAGTCGCCGTAAAAAATAATCAAAATTTCTTCATTACTTAAACAGTTCTCTGCAACATCGGCTTCCCCTGAAATTTCTTATTGCCTTTCCTTCTAATTTGCAATCAACTTTTCTTTATTCTGCAACTTATATCAATCTTTCTTAATGTGCCCATTTTTCTTTCAATAGTTACAAACTTGAATACTGAAGTTAGATAACCACTATCGACAACAAGACAATCTCCATGAGCATTATATTCAAATCTTCTCTTTGAAAATAAAGTATTGTAAACTTCTTCAATGGTGAGAGTATCATGACTATATAGTATCATATGTCTAAACGACTTATACAAAACGGGCAACGAATACGTCAAAATTAACTCCAAATCTTTTTCATCATACTTAACATCCAAGGTTTCCTAATCAACGACAATTTCTTTAAAAACAGTAAGGTGATTTTCTAGAGATGTACCTTCTGTCATACAGTGAGAATACAAATATTATTTCAGATGTAATTTGTTAGTTAGACTCTTAGTCATGTACAATTGCGCTAACTTCAACCGTAATGCTGCTGAGATTCTCTCATTGAAAACGTCTTGAAGAACGTGATTCAAAAGATGAAGATAAATTTGAGAAAGATATTTCAATCCTTACATTGTTTCTCTTCCAACGACCAATTGGAGGGAATCTTGTCAAATCCAAACAAAGCGTCATCAAAATCCATCTGAGCAAGCACTGCTTGTATCTTCACCAGCCACAACGAGAATCTTGTATTGCGATCCAAAATCGAAATATCATACTTCAAGGTGCCATCCCAAAAAGAAATAAAAAATGGCGAAGAACTACGAACATGGCTTTGATACCAGTTTGTTAGGATACAAAAAAATGAAATTATATGACATAATATGAAGTAGCGATCACAACACAAGAAGAATACAAAAAATTAGCAGAGGAATGGAAAATTTATTATAAAAGATAGAGAATTAAAAAGATTGTGTGTTTATCACAATTCTAATGAAGT
>CAIGRN010120011.1:0-19352 GCA_903798345.1 Fraxinus anomala
CTAAATGTTCGAAATAATGTTGTCAACTCGACCTAATATGGACCAAGCCTATTTGTCGTATGGAACAACGATATAACTCAATTAATATAATGAACTATTGTTGAAAAATGTATGATTGTGTGCATTTTTTTTAAAGTTCTCTAATTTTGAAGTTTGTAATAATGAATAATGATAGACTCTTCAGCTAATCGTGATTAAATTTTTTTTTTTGTTTCATTTGACGTGTAGAATAACATAGTTTGCATTTACTTTAGAATTTAACGATGGCATATATGATTTAAGGTTGGCATTTTAACAAGGTGATTATTAGTAGAATGATGTTTTTTATCATTATAATGATGGAATATCGGTGATGTGATAGTTTATGTGGAATAATGTGATTTGACAGTTTAATTTTTATGAGGGAAATGAGAAAAAGAAATGTGAAAAATAATGGATTGTCACATCACAATATTTTATCATCACGGTGATAAATATTATTACTCTTATTAGTATAATTGTTATAAGGACAATGATGCTTGTACATACCACACATTTGAGAATTTTTTATTTATGCGGGCCCGCGTACATGTGAGAGAGAGTAACATTTTCGGTACAAAAAATTCGGTACAAATAAAATTGTCCATGTTATAAATGTGAGTCTCCATTTTTTTAATTTTTTACAATGTTGAGCGACCGTTGTTGAAACTAACTCCATTAATTCATCAAACGAAACTAACCACCAATGGAAGACACGCTACGTGGCGTTTTCTCAATCAATCTTTCCATTTCCTACGCCTATACTCTAATCCGGACAAAAATTAACCACGTCTCCTCGGCGCACATTAGCCCGATTACCCTCTTTCCAATTTAAGGCGGGAAACACATGAACCGTTTTCTTCAGTCTAATGCGTCTCTTTAACCCGACAATGGCTACCGGGTCGAACTCTCTGATTTGGTTCCGAAAGGGGCTCCGAATCCACGACAATCCGGCTCTCGAGCACGCGGCTAAGGGGTCCGACTTTTTGTATCCTGTTTTCGTCATCGATCCTCACTACATGGAGCCTGATGTCACAGCGTTTTCCCACGGGTCGAAGCGGGCCGGGTTGAACAGGATCAGGTTCTTGCTCGAGAGCCTCGTGGATCTCGATTTGAGCCTCAAAAGGCTCGGGTCGCGTTTGGTGGTGCTCAAGGGTGAGCCTAGCCAGGTCTTGATTCGCTGCTTGAAGGAGGTAATCGAAATTTAACTGAATATTGACATGTGCTTCTTCGCTTGTGATTTACTTTATATATTTGTTTTAGCCATTTTCCTGAGTGCATCATTGTGTAACTTCTATCCATCCTTAACATCTAATATCATTTCTTTTGTTGGAGCGGTCAGTGGAACATAAGCAAGCTTTGTTTTGAATATGACACGGACCCATATTATCAAGCTCTAGATAATCGAGTCAAGGTAGGAACTTTTTTTTTTTCTAAATAGAGGAACACGTATGTCTTTATTCTCTTTCGCTTGCTAGAATTTTCAGAATGTTGTTTTCCTTAAATCTTTATGTTTCTTGCTGCAGAGTAATGCATCTGCAGCTGGCATTGAGGTATTTTCACCTGTCAGCCATACTCTCTTCAATCCTGCAGATATCATACAGAAGGTAAATGTTGATCTAGTTGCCAATATTTCTAGATGACCAAACTCTTTTCGATGAGAAGTGTTTTTCATTACTTTTTGGAACTGGGTGATAATCAAATTCTGGTCACTTTATTGAGTATCCTACTTTGATTATTTATTTGGTTCACTTGTCTACTTGTAAAATATCTGAAAGAATGGTGGAAGACCACCTTTGAGCTATCAGTCTTTTATCAAACTTGCTGGGGAACCCTCTTGGGCATCTTCGCCTGTTTCAAATGCACTTTCTTGGCTTCCTCCCGTTGGAAACTGTTCAACCACAGAAGTCCCGTCAATTGAAGAACTTGGCTATGATGACAGTGCCGAGGTATGAAGTCACTTGCACTCTAAGTTCATGTTTTGTATGCAGAATTAGATTGTAGTGGATATTACATCGAACAAGGTTTCAGTTCTTTTTCTTTCTTAATAGTGTCTAGTGCTATCTAATCCACCTTATTGAACTACCACAAGTGGTCCTTTTCGCAATATTGTTTTGTAACAGACATTAGTGAACAGGTTGAGAGAACTCCCTTTCTAGGTGGTGAATCAGAAGCATTGAGACGACTGAGAGAATCTCTATCAAACAAGGTATTATTGGTTAAATTAATGACATTTCAAAGGCATGGAACGTTTTATTACTCCTGAAAATGCTGCAAGAATGGCTTTTGTTTTTTCTTTAGTTTGCTGGGTTTGTATTCGAATCAATTCACTTTTTATTTTTCTGTTTGAGGATGCAGATTGAAGTTAATTGGGATATTATTGATCTTCAAATTAAGTCTTAGTCTACTTAGAAAAAGAATATCTAAATCCTCAAGTTTGGGGTATTGCAGTTATCAACAAATTTGGCACCTGACTGATTCAATTGTTAATTGTGTTGTTAATTTATCTGAATTTTGCTTTCCCACTGTCATATATGACTAAACTCCTGATCCTATGTTGCAGGAATGGGTGGCTAACTTTGAGAAACCCAAGGGTGATCCATCTGCATTTCTCTCACCAGCAACAACTGTATTATCGCCTTATTTGAAAGTAGGTCACAGGTCGGCTGAGCTGTTTTTCTGTCTATTTTTTCGGAAGTAATCTTATCTTTCTTCGGAAGTTTGGTTGTCTATCTTCCAGGTACTTCTACCAGTGCATTCAGGACATTCAGAGAACTGTTAAGAAGCACACATCTCCCCCAGTTTCTCTTCTCGGACAGGTCAGTTGACCACTTGTTGAACGGTTGGAATCCTCACACACTTATCTTTCTGATAATTTCAACTTCTGCAGTTATTATGGCGAGATTTTTTCTACACTGTTGCTTTTGGAACTCCTAATTTTGACCGGATGAAGGACAATAAAATATGCAAGCAGGTAATTGGAGCATCTTGTGAAGTCAAGTCACTAGCTGGCCTCATCCTTTGTTCAGATTAAAGGAGAAGAAGAGGAGAAAATTAACAAACTTTCCTTTCCCTTGTTTTGTAAAAGCAATAAAACAGAAAATAAAATAGTAAAAATTATGTTTCTCTCGTGCCACATTCAGCTAAGCTGAAAAGTTAAAAACACCGAGTAACTCCCCATGAAATTCCTTTTGGGCCCACAAATATTTTCTCTCCTTATTTTTCCCATTTTCCTCTAAAATTAAACAAATGAAAGTATTTTTACTCTCTTCTTTAGTTTTATCTCATTGTCCTTTTCTTCTGTTCTTCTCTCCTAATTCTCTCTTCTCTAGTGCATCTATAACTATTTTGGCATTTTTTTTTTTCATTTGGTAGCCACTGTCTATGATTGTCTTTTTTCATCCTTTGCAAAATGGTATCTAATATCGATGATATAAAATCCAGATTACATGTCTGAATTTTCACTTCTTTGTTGTTGACACTAGTACATTCGTTAAATATGAAACTGTAGCTCATTTTACGTGGTTTGAGGGACGTGCATACACGCCAGAAGCCTATATGCGAATAATATCTTTCTAGTTTTTTGTTTTATCAAATACCCATTCAATAATTATCACTTATATACATGTAATCATATAGGTAGACTATTCAATGGGTTTTCTAGTATGATCAACGGAAACATAGAATCAATTATTTTATTAGTAACAGATTAGTGTTAGAAGAAGGCAACAAATGAGTGTTCCTCTACTATATTATCTTTTACACTCGTTTTCTCAAAGTTAGATGAAGGAAATGGTACTGAGAAACCAATTTATTACTTGATGCACAAAGAGTTTGCATATTACGATAAAGGTTCCATGGTAAAATAATAAATTTCTAGCTGATGGGGAGGCGTTAGTTCATGTCATATATGACCGGACATAAGTAAATTTTATTTCAATACTTGCATGACTTTGCCTAATTTTTTATTTATTTTTATATAGATACCGTGGAAAAATGATGATGAATTGCTAGCTGCTTGGAGAGATAGCAGGACAGGGTTTCCTTGGATAGATGCCATAATGGTCCAGGTTAGGTCTATGGACTGGGTTCCATTGAACTTTCAATTCATAAGTTGTACTCCCAGTGGATCTTTGTTATTTCTTATCGTCATATGCTAGTATCTGACCATTTATATTTAAACAGCTGCATAAGTGGGGTTGGATGCACCATCTTGCTCGGCATTGTGTTGCGTGTTTTTTAACTCGTGGAGATCTGGTAATTTTGCTTACAGTCATGTGGGCCTTGTCTTCAAACCTCTTATCTCTTTTTATTGATATTGCTTCATTTCCTGACAGTTTGTGCACTGGGAAAAAGGACGTGATGTTTTTGAGAGACTTCTTATTGATTCTGATTGGGCAATCAACAATGGGAACTGGTTGTGGCTCTCATGCTCGTCCTTTTTTTACCAGGTATATTTCAATTCTTTTCTCTTTCATAGCTGTGGTTACAAACAAGTGCATCTGTTTTCTGAGCCTATATGGTGTTGCACCTTAGAGCCGTTGATTGCCAACTAGAAAAGCTGGCCATCTTGCATCTGTCATGTTATGAATATTGCTAGTATGACACATTTGGTAGGAAAAATTGGACAGTACTGCACATATTATGGAAGAAAAAGAAGTTCAAATCTTGTTCATCATACTATATAGTCCCAAACATACACTTAAAAGTATCAATTTTGATAAATTTTGACCCAGCTTGGAATTTTCTTTGCTTTCATGGACTTCATGAATTTGTTGTGGCTCATTTGGTGGTCCAAATTTATTTATCCCCGGCAAGCATGCATCACAGGATTTTAATTTCATGTTTGTTTCTACCAGTTTTCTCCATAATTTGTGTGAAAGCCTGATTATTGTTTTTCTGCATTTTATAGTACAACCGAATTTATTCTCCAATCTCATTTGGAAAGAAGTACGATCCTAATGGGAACTACGTTAGGTATTTTCTTCCAGTATTAAAAGGTGTGTCCAAGTGTTTATCTTGGTTTTATTGGTTTGTTACTTTCAGTATAAAACTTCACCACGTCTAAGGTTTATTCCCAGACATGCCTAAGGAGTATATTTATGAGCCATGGACAGCTCCTTTGAGCATACAAGTTAAGGCCAAATGCATCATTGGAGAAGATTATCCAAAACCAGGTCAGTTGCATCAGTGATTTCGCTTTCACTTAGCCGTATGCTTCAATTATACTTGATGATTAGTTCTGGAAGTGTAGATTTATCGTTATCTGATCATGTCAATGAAGATCCCAGACTTGATGTTATTTTGATAATGGTAATGGCTCTTAAGACGATTTATAATGTTGATTGTCTATCATAAATGGTACCTATCAATATGACAGGTCTTGGTGACGGTTGCCAGTGGATCCCAATAGGAAATACGTTAAATTATTTTTAGTATATAGCAGATAATGGAATCTTATAAGTTTTTTTGTAAAACTCCTTATCAATGTGGCTCTGCCTTTGGTTAGCTTCTTTTTTCTTTTAGTTTACTTACTCTGGATGTTGCCTCTGCCATTTTATTTGGAGATAATTTGTTTTGGGTATTTATTTTTGAAGGAAAGTATTAGTTGTTAAATTGTCCTTCTAGCTTCTCGTGTGTGTACCCCTTGATCATATTATTTTAAGTTATGAACTTATTAAGTCTTATAGCGACCTATTATTTATGCTCTTTCGGAAAATCTCTATATCTTTCCATTTTGTCTAATTTCTGTTGGCTTTGGAGAAGCCATCTTACTAACTGGGCGGTCTCTGTACTGTTCTATTCCGTTCCAGTGGTCTCCCACGATTCTGCAAGCAAAGAATGCAAGCAGATATTATATGAAGCGTATGAGTTGAACAAAAAGTTAAACGGCATAGTGAGTGAAGAAGACCTGGAAAGTTTGAGGAGAAAAGTCGAGGATCATAAGAATCTGGAGTCAAAATCCAAAAGACTAAAACAGACGCGGATTGGCTAATGTACGGGACAAGTTATAGAATATTATGTGGCTACATACTGAAGCACACGAGCTATCATGTGGAAACAAAGCTGGATTACTGTCTGTTTCAATTTCTTGAAGGAGATGGCGATATTGTTAGGATTTTGTTTTCAAGGGCAAAAGAAAGTTAAAAATTAGGGCCATGTTTAGTATTTAGGACTGGATATTACCGCACAATGTTGTAACTTATTTTTCTTTTCCATTAATATTTAGTTGACTTTACCAAATATTCCATAGGAGCTGCAGTTCAATCTCCTAATTTAATGCCCGTCTCTATTTTCTCATCTCCTTCTTGATGTTTTGTATGTATTAAGTTGCTTGGTTTTCCTTATTTACGCCTTTATTGCTTTAAAATTGCTACTTCGTTGCTGGAATTTTAGAAATATTAGTCTCCTTTTTCAAGGTCATAAGCAATGGGTTACAGAAGTACAATTTTTTGGTGTTGTCGAGCATCCAATATGTTAAGAAAAATCCCTCGATAAACTTTGATTTCGGGCTCAGAAAACAACCAAACGAACACCACACTACCAAGGCTCGACCCAAAACTTCTACACATTGTTTGCTCCAAATTTTATCCACACGAAGGAGATATGGTGGTGGCGATTGCAAGCCCACACAGCGAGGAAGGAGAAGAGAATATCAATGTTTGGAACTCACTAAGAAATCCACCAAACAAAACCCGTCTACCCTTTCCTCTCCATGAATGTCTCTCCTCTCCACTCTCTTGCACACACTTCACACACACACACTAAACATGGTTGGAACATGGAAATATATAGGGCACAAAGTTAGGTTACTCACTTGGTCCAAACACTCCTCTCCAAAATGGGCCAAAGACCACTAAATGGACTACCAAATAATTTCCACAACTAACTACATAATGGGCTAACAACATAACCATCCAAACTCAAACTTCGGCCATCCAAAAGTATAGGTCGTTTCCGAGTCGAGCCAAGTCTATGATGTCGCTAAATAATCCAACAACTGTTTTACATCATTACCCGAATTTATTGGGTATCAAAACCCAACACAATATCTTGTCAAACTTACTGGATATCGTGCCACGGAGGATGAGAGAGTAGGAAAATGATGTATGTCCCGACTTGGGGATAGGCTTAAAAACAGGGGCGTCATTAAGCCTGTCCCCAAGCCGGGACATGCAGCACAATTCGAGAGAGTATACATCGATTACATGTATATGAGGGATATAAATGCAAAAGGCGGGTCCATATCCTGATTTTCACTGAATTTACTTTAACATTTTGTAATTTATATTGATTTTTAAAAGCCTTCAAGTTGCTATTGAACTTATTAAAATATTAACTATATTGTTGTGTTTGGACTGTAAAGGCTCTCAATCACATAAATAGTTCAACGTGCTTTTATATTACAGTCAGAATATGTATTTAATTATCATATTTTTGCCCTTACTTGGTAGTTTCATAGTAGGTTTTTTGGGACATCAAGTGACCGTTTTCACAATTAGATTTTGACGTTCTTAGTTTTTATGTTTGTTATCCTCGAACTTCTTTAGTATCACTCGTCAATAAATGTTAGACGGAATAAAGGATATGAGATAACATTTACAAAATTTTAAAGTTTAATGATAATTAATTAAGTGACGAACGAACAAAAAAAAGTTGGAAAGGGTAAATCGGGGAAAGCTAAATTCACACTTGTATAAGCCCTCACACGAGCGAATCACGCGGTCAGTACAGGTTGCCATTCCACTCTTTTCCCGCAGCTTCCCCTCAATTTCCCCGTTCGCCGTCTGCTATTTCTAGAGAGAGAAACTAAAGAGAGAACATCTTTGATCTCATCATTTCTACAAAAACAGCGGGCGACCTGAGATCAAATCCAGAGTCTCAACAAATTTCGAAGAGAAAATCATGTGGAGAAGATTCTCTGTGCAGCTTCGAACTCTTGCCTGGACGCAGTCGGCTCCGAATTCTCGAATTCTGACCGAAACATTATCCTCTCCAGCTTCGCATCAGTCAGTCAAGTCGTTGCCTCTCGTCTATCGCCTATTTAGTACCGAATCTGGTACCCGCCTAACCCAAATATTCTTGTATTTTCGATATATATCTGTGCAGCGATTAGTAACTTTATCATTCTCTTTATTGTGATTTTGCACGGATGCGGATGAGTAAGAGTTTTATTGGTTTTTATGTTTATTTTGGTTGATAAAATGTTTTTAAAGGAAATGTGGTGAAGAAAGTTGGGGATGTAATGCCAATTGCAACTGGTCATGAGCGTGAAGAGCTTGAAGCTGAGCTGCAAGTGAGTTTTTATTGTTTTATTTATTATGAAGGTTTATTTTGTGTTATAGATATAATATTGGTTGTTTTTCTGAATGTTTTCTGCTGATATTTGTTGGATTACGTTTCATTAGGGAAAGGATATACTGGAAATTGACCATCCATCCGGTCCCTTTGGTACAAAGGTTAGTGTGCAATCTTTTGTTTCATAAAAGTTCCGGGGGTATTTATTTCTAACTTGTTTTTGATGGTCACCAGTCGTCATTAGCTGATGATTTAGCTATAGTGATGTAGTAATTAGTACTTGAAAGTTTTGATGCCACATGGAAAAATGCATGTTGATGCATAGTTCGGCCAGATTGACTTCAATCCCCTACTCATAAGAAATTTTGGATTTCAGATTAATCTAGTACATACTGCATGAAGTCATTATAACATTGCTTCCTTGTCAGCACTTAAAAAAAAAAGATGTTAGGAGATTATGGTCATCGATAATTTTTGAGCTACATGCTACATCAATGTTTCCTTGAATTTCTTTTCCTTTTTCTTTAGTTTTCCCTCTTTTTTCTCCTTTCAAAAATGCAGCTGCATGGCACAATAATATTAACACCCCTTTGATGTTTACAGATACTTGTATGATTGTATCTCTTGTGTTTTTACTGCTATTTTATTGACTTTGATGTCAAACAGAAAGTTCTGTAGATTAATATTTTATAAGTGCACAAAATGTTAGATTTCTGAGTTATGGAAGAAACAAATTCAGTATTCTTCCTGTCTTTTTCAACATAGACAATGTTTTTAAACATCTATGATTTGTAACATTTCTCTCACCCTTTTCCTTGAGGAATTTTTTTGAAGATCCATAAAGTCATTTTTCCGCTAAAGATGAAGCTTCTCCTATGCTTTATGTTGTAACCTATGGTTGGTCCAAAGAAATGAACATTTTTAGTTGAGTACTTTAAGATCGTCATTTAAAGAAGTCTATGATAGCTGGCAGATGGTCCTAGAAATATGGTTGTAAATCCATTTTTGAGGAGGAAGAAATATAATTGAACCTTGCAGTAGTAAGAGTTTTCTTTTGGGTTTTCAGGTGCAACCAACTTTCAGTCTATGAATTAAAAGATTCATTTTTCCTTCATTTTTGTCATGAGAGCATTTTGCTATAATGACTACACAACCTGGGAGGAATTTTATGGAGAGTTACACTTGCTCTAAGTACTGAAGTGGCTTGTACAAATTCTCCTTACCTTTTCCATTCTAGACTATTACCTGCTTAACAGCTAACTTTCTTTTGTTAAAAATTATCACAAGTGGTGTATTCTGTATTGTGTCTTATTACTCTTTACCAGCGCATCAAAATTTTGAGAAGGAAAACGATATAAAGGATTGTCTTCTGATTTAAAGGATCCATCATGTATCCCATACCCTTATCTTTATGTGTTATGCGTACACGGTTACTACCAAAATTAAGAGTCGAGCATAGAAATTAACTATGTCAGGGCTTTACTGTTGAGAATTACTCTTTTTCATTAGACCACGTGTTACTTAATGCTTGGACCTTATGTTTTGTTTCAGGTTGGTCGTTCCTTTTATCTCCCTCAGTTTCGGTTAATATTAGTGACAGAGACAAATAGATTGACTAACTAAAGGTAGAAGTAAAATTCAGTGACCGTTTTGGAACTAATTAAAGATGAATGACTAAAATGAAACGAAACACAAAGTTCGGTGACTGTTTGAGTTTTTGCCCTTCTTTTTGTTCTTTCCGCAATTTCAAATAAATACAGTTCTTTCTTTAAATTATGTTTTCTTGCAGGAAGTACCTGCTGTTATCAAGTCTTACTATGACAAAAGAATTGTGGGCTGCCCTGGTGCTGAAGGCGGTTAGTGCCAATCTGCCACCTGCGATTTTTCAAGAGTAAATTTGTTATCAAGTTCTGCTTTACAATTCAATTTCTTATTTGCCTCTGACCATTTCTTATCCACCCTTTAAATTTAATAGAAGATGAGCATGATGTTGTTTGGTTCTGGCTAGAGAAAGGCAAGCCACATGAATGCCCAGTATGCTCACAGTACTTCGTGGTAAGTGCTGGATCAAACTTTACTAAGCCCCTATTTGGTTTGGATAAAAATTAGATTTTTAGTAGATTTTGATAAAAATTGGTGAAATGTGTGGTTGAAACTGAGATTAGGGAAAAATGACTTTTAAGAAATGGGGGCCAAACAGGGGCTAAATATCCTCTGGCCATGAGATGAGCTGACGTGATAAATGCGGACTGTAATAAAGTTTTTACATGCATTGGGTAGTGTGCAGTCATTATTTGTATGAGAAACTTTAGTTGCTCTGCTTAAAATTATGTTAATTTGTAGCCTGATTTCCAGGCACTGGCATGAGGTTCCCAAAGCCCAAAAATTTGCTCACCATCAGTTAGTACTCTAACTTGAATCTTATTCTCCAACCAATTTTTCAATACCTCAAGAATCCTCCTCCTGCAAATAAACTACCTATAATTAGTTAAAACCATATGAAATTCACCTATTTTAAAAATATTAACAGAAATAAAGCAAAATAACAGAAATCAAAGTGCAAGATTTGAAACTTCATCCATAAACTGCCTCAAAACATATCTCAAGCACCAAATCTTCTACCCCGAGGCCCACCCACTACAAATTCGAAGAATTCTTTAAAAATTGCATAAACTTCTTAAGACGCTGATGACTTGATGTTGGTTGTGCTCAATTATCTGGATGAGATGGAGGCAAAAACTTCGTAAGAAAATGTATAGAGAGCGTGCATAGATGGCGGCGGAGAGAAGGGGAGGATGGGTAGATGAGCTTCCAATTTTCTTATTTTACTGTATAGGAGGTGTTAGATAAAATGAAGGAAAAAAGAGAGGTTGACGACAGGACGTGGTGATGTGTTTGCCTCAACATTAGCCTTTACTAAGGCTCTTTTATATTGTAGTGACATTCAGGAAATATTTGAACCTCTGTTCATTGCTTTTGTGTTGGTACAAATGATTCTAGGTCAAATTATTTATAATTCTCTCATTGTTTGCAGTTGGAAGTGGTTGGCCCAGGTGGACCTCCTGATGGACATGGCGATGATGAAGACGATCATCATTAATTATACACGGCAATTTTCCTGCCAGAATAAATCTGGTGAGGTGACGAGGGAATACTTAGAAACTTGGGGATCCAAAAGCTTTGTGCTTTGCTTGATTTTGATGGATTTTTTTTGTTCTTATGGTTGCTTTTGCAACAGCCAAATCTGTTGATCTTTCTTGATAGTTTTGGGGTTTTAAACACGGCCCATTTATCCATTGGAAATACACACTCTTGCCCTTTTTCAGGCATATCAAAATAATCGATGGATACATTTATTTCATTTGTTATTAGACCTTATACTCAGACATGAAGATATGTGCCTGTTTGTGCATTCTAGTTCTTTCATTCCTTGATGTAAAGCCCCTGTTTGGTGTAGATTAAAATTTTGATAAAAATTCAAGTCAAAATCAACAATTAATTATAAGTTTATAACCACACATTTAATAGGATTTGCAACTTTTAATCAACTTTTTAACTACAAATTTATCAATTTATATCAAAATTTATTAAAAATTGAATATTTGGCTACGCCAGACAGGCAAAATTGTTTGATAATTTGATTGGTAGAAATGTAATGACATTATGTGACATGGTGGCATAGGAAAATAAGGTCTTTGACAATGGTATACCTGCTTCTACTACTAGTATTCTACTAAAAAATTGAGGATATACCTAGACATTTATGTACGTGTATGATGTGCGCGTATGTGTGCACATATGTAATGGAGCTTTGATGTATATGTTAGGAATTGAGGTTTCATTTCATCCCAAAATGTTAACCTAACATATTAATAGGAGTCATCAAATTCTCTCATAAACTCATTCTTCATTACATGTCTAGTCGTATGATTTTGTTCGCATTCAAAATCTTACGTTTCCCTATAAAATAGCACGACATAGTATGCATTTTAGTTGGATGTATGGCAAGAAATTGAATTGATTTTGTTCATTAGTTTATGTTCAACGAATTGATTGATATACCAACAATAAAGATCTTGAATAATTCAAAGCATGTCCTATTCTTTATTATGTAATGATGATGAAAAACTTACTCCATAACTCCAAAATATTTCTCTAGACCCTCATGATTGCATAATCAATGAAATCAACAAAAACAACAACATAATAATAATAATAACAATAATAATAATAATAAGAAATCGACCTTTTCCAATCACAATCAGCCATGTCGTAGATTACGAAAACTAACCTACCTCACATCATCAATCACCGGACCACATAGGGAACCATCAATCTTCATGTGATAAAATGTGCTCAAAAACTTAACCCTCGTACGAGGTGACACAGCCACGAACCTCAATTTAGTACGTTTGAACCCACCATTGCCATTGGATTCATAAGGAAATTGACCAATAATCTTGCCAGTCGATGCCTCAACCACCATTGATCCTTCACAAGAGTTCTTGGAATCCCCTATAGAGAAGAATAGGTCATAGGTTTTTCCGGGCAAGGTTTTTACAATCTGTGCAAGTGCACTTTCCCTCCCTACCACAAGTTCAACTGCTCGTTTTCCCTCGGGGACTACGAAATGGTCAGAATCTATGTGCTTTACTGCTCTAAGAGATTCCATCATCCATCCGACCAGGGGAGAATGATCATCCTCAGTGTTTGGTGGGATTAGGGCACACCATGATGTGTTGGGGAATATATATGGACCCTCTTCGAAATTTCCATTCTTTAACATGTTGCCTGCAGCATGATGGTTAATAAACATTAGAGATGTGTGTTGCACAATTCAAGGTATTGGTATTTTCTTTTCGACACAAATAAGGACACAATATATGAACAAATATATTACATGTTTCTCTTTTCTTAATCATGTTTAGTCTAGCATAGAGGTATAAATCTGAGGTGGGCTATGCCATTGTTCCCGAGGCCGATGTAGGCTGGTCCACGTGGGCCTTTTCTTACTTTTATAAAGAGAAATGACCAAAATGGAAAAATTATTGGGCCGTAAATCCGAGTACTTTATATCTCTAGTGTAGCATGTCAAATATACCTTCATAATATGAAGGGGGAGATATTATTTACCTCTTGGTCTTTTAGGAGAGTTCATAAACTTGAGTGCAACTGTAACAATAAGTGGACCACATGCCTTATCCTTCTTCATTCCAGGATTATGAATCACTATCTGGATTTCATTTGATTCTGCTAAAAACCTCCATGAATATGAATCCCAACTAGCACTACTATATCCCAAGTCTTGATCGATGCATCGTCCCCTAGACGAATGGCGTGAACGCCCTCTGGAACCACCAACAACATGTCTCCTTGTTTGTGACCTGATTCTATGTACTCCACAAATCCTGAAGTTTCCCACTTAAGTATAGCACGAGGATCTATCACTTTGGTGCCTTTCAATTGTTTTGGGCCTCGTTCAAAATTTCTTTTAGGGAGTAATCCTGAATTTTTTTCAAATGCATTAGCAATATGAAAGCATTAATGCGTATATTAGTCTGGAGCTCAAAAACTACTCAGCAACAGTTGAACTAGTAACGTTAGGATGAACTATAAAAATCCAGGAAATCACTGTTAATAGTTGTTAACATCCGACCTAATAGAGGAAATGAGGAATGAAGCTGAAATCAGGACTGCTATATACAAACAATGGAATGCAAAATACTACAATCAGAAGATCAAGAAATGGGCATTTGAGGTCGGGGCCCTGGTGTTAAGGAAAAGTATACATGCCACTAGAAATCTAGCTCTGGATATTTAGGACCTAACTGGGAAGATCCTTACAGAATAACTAAAGTACTACTCAAGGGAGCCTACGAGTTGGAAAATATGGATGGCAGACCTCTGCTACACCCTTGGAACGCAGAACACCTCAAAAAGTATTATCACTAGGAAATGAGTGTAGATTGTACTATAAATCTATAATAAAAAGTGTGTTCTATCATAAATATTGTTCCTCAACAAGCTGAGCTAAGATTGCATGTGCTGCAACACTTAGACAAATTCTCTCTTAAGGGAATTACGAGGCCTTGCTCGTTTGCAAGCTGAGCTAAAGTTGTATGTACTGCAACACTCAGACAAATTCCATTTTAAGAGAATTATAGGACTTAGCTCGTTAGCAAGCTGAGCTAAGGTTGCATGTGCTGCAACACTTAGATAAGTTTGTGTTGTAAGAATAAGCAACATATTGTGCAAAGTGAAAGATAAACTAACATTCATTTATAAACAAAATAAGAATTTTACATCATTCATTTAGCAATGTTTAAACAAAAGAAAATAAAACAACAAAAAAAATAAGTAAATCCTAAAGGACAACTGGGTCTTGTGGAGCTTGAGTTTCATCTTCAAGGTCTTCATCAGCTGGGAAGATGCGAACTCCGGCTGCTTCATACAATCTTTGGAGCTCCTTCTTTTGCTCTTCTAAAGACTCCACCAAGAAGCCCGCATCAAAGTCTGGCCTCACTCTTCCAATGTGTTTTATAAGCTCTCCTAAGGCTACGACGTAGGCATCCTGAGCAAGTGCATCAAACTTAGGAGAGGCCCTCTGAATCTCCACTGCCTTGGAGGCTTTAGCTTCAGCCTCTTCAGCTCTTTTCACAGCTTCGTCAGCCCGACCTAGCTCTTCGTCGGCTCGAATTTTCTCCTTCTCAGCCCTCTTTTTCTCAGTGGCTGCCCGTTGGGTTGCCTTTTCCCCCCAAATCCGTAAAGCTTTGTTGTCATCCATATATTTCAGTTCAGAGGCGGATTTGGCTTCCAACTTGACTCTCATCTTATTGAGGCGATCTTCATAGTCTTTTTCTTTCTCTGCAAACTTTGCTCGCTCAGCCTCCATGCTCTCAAACAAGCATAAGGCTTGATTCTTTTCTTCGAGCATTTTATCTAACTCGACTTTGACCTTAGAAAAGAAAAGTAGTGTCAATAATGAAACTAAAGAAGAAATTTAAAACCATTTAAGTTTAAATGAACTACCTTATCTGCCACAGACATCATGTACAAGATGGATCTGTGGCTATGTAGCTGAGCTGTGATGATGGCCTCACCCACAGGCATCTCAGTCAAGAATTGTTGCTCCCTCTCATTCCAGCACATAGTGAGGAGGTTGGCAGACTCTCTGAAAGGGGAGTGAAGTGATGTAATGGATTCCCTCGATGGCGATGGAGCTCGGAGGAAATCCAGGTAGATTTCAGGTCGATGGCCCATTAAATTTTCGACGTTTGGGCACATTTCTTGTGACCTTGAAGAGCTAGTCCGTGCTATCGTGGGAACTAAAGGTGGAGCTGAGGTTGGTTTTTTGAGATGGATTTCAGGAGATGACCTCTCTGGAGCTAAAGTCGTGGGAGTGGACTTAGCTGGCGTCTCGTCAGAACGACGACGCTTTAAAGGTTGAACCTTGTGGTCAAGTCCAGCCTCCTCTACCTGCACCACCTCCTGAGGCCGGCTGATGACTTCGGCAGGACCAACCCTCTTCTTTCCTTTGGCAGCAGTAGCTGCTGCTTTTGCGGCTTTGTATCCCAACATCTCTTGATTTTGAGTTAGAGTAAAAAGAACAACAAATATGTGTTAAATATGTGTCTATGGTAAACAATAATGGAAATATTAAGATACTTACTGGAAGAAGTTGGGACAGATGTAGAAGTTCTGGTTGAGGTCGAAGTAGGAGGAAGGGACTTGAACAACCCCAATTGGATGTTGGAATCAGAAATGATGAGTTTGCAGGACAACTGCTTCTTTGGAAGAGCTTTTACCGCGTCAGCTATCCTTTGGATCGCTGAGGTTAAGGTAGCCTTCTTATAGTCTGCAGATAAAATTAAGTAAATTAAGAATGTGCTTATAAAACAAATGCTGGTGGAGATTGGGACTGGAGTTAAAATCTCCTGACAGTCCGAACTTGCAGAAGATGTAGATGAAGAGGATACTACGTCTTCCCATTGGTTGTGCCAGGAATGAACCCTACATTCGTCCGAACTCATGCAAGTGATCGAGGTGGAAATGCAGTAAAAAGAAATGTATTTTCTGTTAAGGAGAATACTTGGGAATGAACGATCTCACTCAGAAAATAAATAAAACTTTATAGAAAAGTTGTAAAAGAAAACATTTACTTCTTTGAAGGAGAAGTCCGAGAGTAAAAAGTATAAAAATGAAAGATAAAAACACATATAAAGAAATATGAGATGAAGAGGCGCATCCGGACCGTTATATGAAAAAATAGGAGGGAAAATTAATGGCCAGATCCCACCATACTAAAATGGCGTCTTTTTTGGAAAAACTTCCCAAGGAAGCTAATTTGGGTGTGCGACAACTCATTGAAATCAGAAAGCGGCACATGTCCAATCTATTTATTGTTGTAATAAAAATGAAACGTGGAAAAACGAGCCAATCACGTTCAAGGTCAGTCCATCACCTAGACAAGAATTGACCTGGGGGATAAACGTTAACATCCGACATGCGACCTAATTAAGACCAATTGTTACATACACTTAGTAATCCTAATTTGAGATCGGCTTTATAAGATCAGCTCGTAACGTCGTGGTCCGAGGGAACATAATGATTATAGATTTCTTACACACTGATAAAACATTCAATCAAATTAATTATTGCATTCAGAACTTACGTCAGCGCCCACTTATTTCACCAATCATATGATGTAGCTTCACTTATTCACTAATTCATTAATTACTAGGGATCCACTTAAAGGACGATTTTATGATAACCTGACAAAGCCGATCCCAGTAACCAATGGAGATATGCCAGTAACGTACTTTTTCAGTTCGACACTAGTGATTGATAAGACGGGAAAGTGGGTGATACTGGATTTGTTTTCCCTATAAATGGGTGTGAGGTATCTTTGGACAAGGAAGAGAACACTTGGATTTCTAAGATACCTCATTTGATGAATTATTTGTAACTTAGAAGTGATTATCAATAAAAATTCTGAGTTTTTCTTTATTTTGCTTTCAAAGTTGATTTAAATTGATTCTTACACTTTTTAACATCAACAATAGTCAAATGAATTTGTCTTGCACGTGTATGACGTCTCGACAAACACGCGTGTAAAAAGATAGTTGTGTGTATTTGATAAAACTAATAATTAACTTGTCCAAGCCAACATGGTCTGTCTTGATAGTTGAAGGAATAGATTAGGAATTTGAAATTTTCCTGGCTGGTGTGACAAGGTTAGATCATGCATATATACATGTGAAATATCAAAATTATTATTCATGTCAGGACAACACTTTTTTAAGGTTGAAAATTTCTGCTTGTACAGAAAATTCCGTGCCAAAAACCATACAAATACTCACATGGGGGGTGGGCCCCATGTGAATTAAATATTACCAAAAAAAGGGAGGCCCACCCCATGTGTGTATCCTGTATAGAGTCTTTTTTTTTTTTTTTTCTTCTGTACGTATAGAAGTGTTCTTTAAGGTTAATAGATTAACTCATGTGGCTGCGCGTCCCTAATTCTCCGTGTCTAACATATTTGGTGAGTTTGATTAAATAGTGTTAGACGATGTTAAAGAAGAAAAAAAAAATCTGAAGCACATTGTCTACTATATTGTTTAATATAGTTCGATACTACCAATTATCGAAAATGTGCATATAGTTTGGAATGCAGTTATATGTTTTGTGTAGCATTAAAGCACTCAAACGACCTTACTTAGTACAATAACACGCATGGAACAGTCCTTAGATCTAAGAAAAGAAGAAACCAACAAATATCTTACATATTTCGTGCAAATTTAGTTTTAAGAAACCAACAAATATCTTAAATATTCCGTGCAAATTAAGTTTTAAATACGCGGATTATTAATTACTGGATGGATCAATGAGTATTCATATTAACTGAATTATATCTTTTCACTAGCAATGAAGAATTTCATCCAATGAAATCTGACAAAGATTGTAGTGACTTGTAACTTATAGTGAATTTCCTCTTTTATTTGGGATTGATATCGACTATGAAAGAAACATAGACGGAGTTGTAATTCTATCCACACAAACACTGAGAAGAAAACAAATTATAATGGGTATAAATTTAAACGAAGCATAGCATAGAATTGGATAGCTTACCATCAAATAATGAGAATGCAAGATGGAAGTTGGTGCAAAGCAGCACTAACAGTACTAGGTTTACACTCTTCTTCATAGTGTGTGTGTGTGTGTGTGTGTGTGTGAGAGAGAGAGAGAGAGAGAGAGAGAGAGAGAGAAATGAAGAAGGGGTAGAAGGGTTTATATAAGATTGAGGAGATGAAAGAGTCCCCCAAATACAGACGAAATAACAATAATTGCCATTAGACTTAAGGCCGTTATTTTGGTCATTGAATGAAATTGACAGGATTTAGGATTCTAAGAATTTGTTAAAGACTGAATATAAATAAAATAAATATATTATTTTTGGATAGTTTGTTACAGATACACACTTCTACTCATTTATAAACATTGTGCACGTAGCAAGTTTAATTTAAAACAAAAAACAAAGCCAGTCTTTAGGTAAAAATATTCTCAGTAAATTTAGAGTGGACTAGATAACAAAATTTTTATTTGTTATTGCATAAATCTATTGAAAATCTAAATTAACTAGATCTTAGCAACTAGCATAATAGACTAAGTTCTAGTCTATTCCTTTCTCTTCTAACTTATTTATCAATCCCGTGTTGCTCTTATGAATATTGGGATCTCTTTAATTTGACAAAGCACGACCCTACCACTCAAGTCTTTCTTTCCTTAGTCGATCACAAATTTTTGCCACCTCCACTTGTTAACATTTATTTTTATTTCTTATCTAATTAATATTTGTATTACCCCACATTCATAAAAAAGACGCACTAAAGATTATATATAAAGAATTTTATTATATTAAATTTTTTATAATTTTAAATTAGTTGGTTCAACAATATTACATAAAATATTAACATCTTTATCCCATAAAAGAGAACATGCACGCACTGGCGGACCCGGGGGGTCCTGGGGGGCAAGTG
>CAIGRN010120013.1:0-11179 GCA_903798345.1 Fraxinus anomala
TTGTCGCGGGGCGTATCCCTAGGTTGTCCCAATCTCAATTGGTCACTTGAAATAATTATTAATGCTATCTATTATCACCTTCTAAATTCTGTAATCGAAACTTCAGTCAAGACATCTACGTGGTTCGCTCGTGGGGCTTGCCTTCCAATATCTTGTACCGCTTGCAATAAATTTCTTATTAAATCATTTTGATTTGGTTGTGCCATTTTCTTTAGATAAGAAAATAAGTTCCATCCATCAGACATGTACGCCACCAATTCCAAAATGAAATTTGAAAAAAATAAGTGCATAACTTCATTTAGAATCTAAAAACCCAAACTTAACTTGAAAAATTTACATGTTACTTGGACTTAATTGAAATTGCAAAGAAAATATAGAGATTGATATTATCCTTATTTTTTATTTGCTTATCTATAGGCCTTTTAAATCCCACTCAATTTTCCTTCAGATCTTTTTTGCAGTCTTCCTTAGAGTCCTTCTCTACCTCATCCTCAATGATCTCCACTCATTGATTTACCTCATCAATTCCCAGTAGTTGAGTTACCTCATCCTTTATCATGAACCCTAAATCTGAACTTGAATGTGTGATAACTTTCCCTAGGTTTTCCAATACTCTATAAAAGTATTACAAAAATCTACATACCCTATGTCATAAGGAATTCCCAATAGAATTATTGATCACATTTCTTTTAATAAAGGTCTGTCAGTACCCTCTTCGCACGGTGCTAAGGTATCCATGAGATGTCGAATGGCTAGTCGATCGCTAATCTGATAGCCTGCATTCTTAGCTGAGGATGTTTAATAAAATTTGTATACCTTGGCTGAGGATGTGGATGATTGATGGATGTAGAGTACCGATGAGAAATTAAATCATTAGTCAATCTTTTTTTTAAGTTCGTAATACTTTTCTTGAGCACATAAGATATTTGTGTTGAATGTATTTATTTAATCTTTTTAAACACATGCCATTCTAGCATTACATGTTTCCATTTAGGGGGTGTATTCAATTGAGACTTTTAAAAACTTTTGAAGAATTAAAAAGTTTAGGTGTATTCAATTGAGACTTTTAAAAATTCTCTAAAAGTTTAGGTGTATTCAATTATAGACTTTTAAAACGTCTCTAAAAGTCACGGGATATTTAATTAAAACTTTTTAAAAGTCTCTGTAAGTTATGAGGTATTCAATTGATAAAGACTTTAGGGAATTTATAATTTACTAGATTTTTGGAGAATTTTTGGTAGAAAATATAAATTGAAAATCCCAAAAGAAATCTCCATCTATCGTGAGATTTCTCAAGAGCCGGCATCTTCTCTTTCACATTCTAGGGTTTTCTTCTTCTCTTCCAATCAGGTAAAATTTGGTTTGAATCTATGCCTTGAGTTTTTCTTTATTGACACAGTATATGATTTTTGTGTAATTCTTTGTGTGAAGTATAATTTTATTACATTGATTTTGTTCTATCATTGATTTTGTTTTAATGATAAACGTGTGTTCATATGTGCAGCTAACGAGATATAAATATGCCTTCATTTTTTCAACTGTTCTGCGGAAACGTGCATAAATTTTTAAAGCTTACAGTTTCCTATTTTGACTACACAAAAGAAATGAAAAAAAATATTTTTATATACAAATTATTGATTAGTGGGGCTTTATGTAGTTAGGCTTTGCACAAGATGTATGACAAGTAGGTTGAATACATTTTAATTTTGATTCGGCTAATGCACCTAATTGTAGTTTATTGATGAAGATATGATTATATTGCTCTAGTAAGGAAGGTAGTCACTGATTTATTTTTCAAACTCCGAATTATTTCAATTCTTGGCTGGAAAAACTTCAATTTTCTCACCTCTTTTTGTTCCTATTATCAACTTCTGGTCCTCAGAAATGAATGTCTGATAAAAGCCATTTCACTTTTTAACTCATCAACTTGACCACGTAGCCCGTCATTCTCACTTTTCAAGTATAGTATCATTTCATCTGCATTTGTCATTGTCATGTTTATGTTAATTTTAGTTTTTTACATTTTAGTCCATCTTTATCATTCATAGTTTGTTTTCATTTTAAGAAGATTCAACACAAGAAAATGACAAGGTTCAAGGAAAATGTATCGAAAAATATGAGAAATGGACATGGAAAGATAGCAATGAGTTGCTAAAACTCATGGTTGATACTTCCACTCGTGGTTGGCATGTTAGTAATGGCGTGTTGAGCAAGATAATTGTAGAAAAATATATACTCTCTCTTCTTAACCAAAAGTCTGAGATTGAAAAGACTTATGCCCAACGTAAAAGTCGTAATGTACAATATGATAGTAGTATTAATGGAAGATTCAACACAAGGAAATGACAAGGTTCAAGTAAAAGGTATCAAAAATAAGAGAAACGGACGTGGGAAGATAACAATGAGCTGTTAAAACTCATGGTTGATGCTTCCACTCGTGGTTAGTGGGAGTCATGACGTATTGAGCAAGATAACTGTAGAAAAATATATACTCTGGGTTTGGATGAGATTATGAGACGATTACTTTATGGTGAGCTTCTCTTATTACTTGATTTAAAAATATAAAATTGAAGTTATGGGTTAGTTATGTGTATGTTTCATATGTTAGGACTTAATTTTTTTTTAATAGTCTCATCTCGAAGATAAAAGTTACCGCACGGACACTTTTGCGGACTATGAAGATTTGAGAATTGCAATTGGAAGTGGAACAGCTGTTGGACACACTCAATTGCACTAGGGAACGATACTGATGCAAGAATGTTTTATACAGAAGAATGAAGAGTTAGTGACAGTTTAATGGGTGACTTCATGTATGCTCC
Source organism: Fraxinus anomala (assembly GCA_903798345.1). Taxonomy (NCBI): domain Eukaryota; kingdom Viridiplantae; phylum Streptophyta; class Magnoliopsida; order Lamiales; family Oleaceae; genus Fraxinus; species Fraxinus anomala. Next base: position 2,820 of record CAIGRN010120013.1, read on the forward strand.
TGATACTGAAGCATTTATACCAACTAATAAACAAGATCCTATAAGTTCAGAGGTTCCCCCATCAAATAAAAAATGAAGTAGAATCGAGTTTGAACTGAATTCGAACCGAATTCTAGTTCATTTGATCCCAAAAGTACTCAATCAGATGTTACAGACAAACATGCTTGTACAATTGACAAGATCACTCGAGCTGTTGAATCAATTGACACTAGATAGTATGATTGTTAGGAAATTATCAAGGAGATCCCGAAATTGGATGATGATGATCGTTTCAAGGCCCTTGATTTACTCAATACTAAAGCAAATAAGTCTGAGTTCTTGAGCATGATACCACAAGAACATTCTAAATGGTTATTATTTAAATTAAAGTGAGGCATTTTTTGGACATGATCAGTAGTAAATTTTAATGTTTTGGATTGTTAATTTGCTATTTATGGATTTTATAACGTTGATTATAGCAGTGAAGTCTACATTTTTTGAGTTATTTATTGATTGTGTTTTTTGATAGTATATTAAATTAATGATACTTGATTCATTTATACATAACATTATCATTTTCTTTGTGTATGTCTTTAATTTTCGTTCATTCTATTTTTAGGTATTTCCACATATATAATGTCTAATGTTAACATACATGAAGATCATGAAATAGAGATTGATGAGATTGAAGAAGATGAGAATGAGGAAGCATTTTATGAAACCACTAGGTATTCATGGATGGCAATTCAAGCAATTCTCTACGTGATAAATGATTATATAAATAATATGTGTTGTGAACGTATTAAACGTTCACTGACTAGGCGACCAAAAACTAGATATGGATATGACTATATACATAAAATATTAAAGGAGGATCCAAAAAACTTTCGACAAGTTTATAGGATGTATCCGGGTATAATTCTACAATTAAGCAATATAATTAGAGATAAACACCCTTACAGGATACTAGATATATTTGTATTGAAGAAATGCTTGCAACATTCCTACTCATTGTTGGTCAAAATACTTAATATTGCTTGATTCGTCAAAAATTTGGTCGATTGCATTTAACTACACGAACATTAAACAAATTTGCGGTGATGTGATGGTCAAACTTGGATCCATTGTGCCAGAAAAAATAAGGAAAAGTACAAGATTTTACCCTTACTTTAAAGTAAGTGATGAAATAATATTAATTATAATTTTTGTTTTTTATTAACATTAGTGTTCTCATTATTTGTTTGTATTATTTTATTATTTTAGGATTGTATTGTTGCTATTAATGGTACTCATATTCCGGCAATGATAATTGGACGTGATAGAAGCCGTTATAGAAATCTTCATGGACCAATTTCGCAGGACGTTTTGGCCGCTTGTAACTATGATTTGGAATTTATATATTTGCTTAGTGGTTGGAAGGGATCAACACATGATTCTAAGGTATTGGATGATGCTTTAATAAGGATAAATGACTTAATGTGCCACCAGGTATGACTTTATTATTTCATTTTTTTTCTTTTATCTTATTGTATGACAATTACACATGTTATAAGTCATGTGATAATTTTACAATTATTTTATGTTCAGGTAAATATTTTTTGTGAGATTGTGGATTTCCAAATCGGCATCCATTTTTAATTCGTTTTCGAGGTGTTCGTTATCATCTTCAAGATTTTGCTGATCAAAGTCGTGACCATGAAAATACAAAAGAGTTGTTTAATTTTCGTCATGCTTCCTTGATGAACATAGTTGATATGATATTTGATATATTTAAATCATAATTTACAATTTTCAAAACTGCTCCATTTTCATATTGTACACAAGCGAAGTTCATATTAGCTTGTATAGGATTACACAATTTTCTTCCCAAAGAGTATCGGTCTAATGATTTTCTTGTTGAATCTGATAATGAAGATTCTTCATCTTCTTCGGTTAATGAAGGGGAAGATTTTGGATAATTTTTTGAGAGTCAAGAAAAAAAAAAAAAGAGAGTGCTAATGCATGGAGGGCTATAACAACTGATATGTGAAATGATATTGGGAATGTTTAATATTTTTTTGTTGAAAATTACTAAATACTTATTTTGATTATTTGTTAATCCTTTTTATGTGATTTGAAAAAAAAAAAATTAAAATTTTTTATTGACATGAGAAATATGATTTATTGTTTTGCATTTTCAATTATATGAGTTATGAATGATTTGGACATACAAAAAGTTGTTTAAAATATTACATTATATATGCTTAATATTTTATTTTAAGATATAAAAGTCTTTAAAAGTCTCTAATGATAGTCTATAGAAGTTCATGAAAGAATTTTATTAATTTTTACCAAATCCATAGAAATTACTTAAAAGTCCACAAAATCCACGAAAGTCACTCACTTAAAAAAGTCCATAAAAGTCTTTAAAATTCCCAATTGAAATTACATTTACACACTTAAGTGAATAAATAATTTTTTATTTATGCATGAATAATGCTTGTAGAATCAATTTTAAAACCATGAGCTCAGATACCAAATTATAATGCTCCAAATCTTAGTATTTCAATTTGTTACAAAAAAAGTGTTTCTTAGGTTTTCAAAATTTCAGTTAGAGTATTTTTTTTCTTATTTCCTTTTTACTTCGTAGTCAATCCTTACGTTCTATTATAAGTTCCAACAACTAAAGAAAATAATGATTTAAGTTAGTTAGCTTCAGTTTGATAAATGAAACTAAAATGGAGGTTCGTGTACCTTAACGAAGTTCAATCCAACAATGCGGTACCCAACAATCAAGCTTAGATGAGTTTTCTAAGCTTATTTAAGTACAACATAGTAAAATTTCAGAGTTTTCTAATTCATTTAGACACTCAAAACATATGCAAAAATCTATTCTCGAGTGCATTGAATACAACACACAGAAAAATGATATAACTTATTCTATCGACCTTCAATTGACTTGATTCCAAATCAACAAACAAATGACTCATAGGGCTTTCAAACCCCACTTATCTCATTCAAAAATATGAAAAACTCAGTTTGTAATGATAGTTTGAAAATTGGATAGAAAGTAGAAATTTCTTTTTTTACGTTTTTAAACGTACAAATTCACACACTTAAATCATATTTTCATTTTAAACTTATAATAAACATAATTTAATAAACATCAATTCATAGAATCATATAAAAAATCTAATTTCATCCCAAATGAAATATGAGTTCTAGCACAAATAATCTTTTAAATCTATTATCTTAGCCTTAACATTAAAACAAATGAGAATAATTTCTACTCATGAAAATGTAAAATATAAAAATTTCATACAATAGACATTTTCATGTAGTTAGATTATCGATAAAATCTTTGATTACAAAGAATTCTTGGGGTCGTAGAAACCGATTATGACCATAAAACTTTAACATTTACAGTCCATAACTTGCAATTACATTTATACACATAAAATATACAGACATATTCATAGGAAAAAAAAAAAAACTTGCACCACCTACATTGATTCTTGATATAAGGAGAATTTTTTTGCCTTGAATAATTAAACTAGTAATACTTCTTGTAAATAATCTAAAACTAACACAAATTTGAAAAGAGAAAAAGTGATTCAAATTTGAGAAGAGGTAAGGTAAAAAAGGGACATTCCTCTTCTTGTAGCCTCCATTTTTAGTGAAAAACTAAATGAGAGAATAATAATAATAATAATAATAATAATAATAATAATAAAACCTTGTTAAATTGAGTCTTTAAATGATAATTTAAAGAGTTTTAAGCTTAAAAATAATTCTTATAAAAAAAATATCTATATGGTGAAAATGAAGGAATAAATGGTTTATGTGACTTGTAACATATTTGATATCTCCACGAATGTCTATTAAAAAGATGCTTATTATGTCCAGTTAACTTGACATAATTGTATCTTGAGGTGGAAAATGATGAGTTTTTAAACTCCAAAAATGTATAAAAATACTTTATAAAAATATCGGCATAGTGATTTAACATAGGGTTCCCTATGTAAAATAACATGAAGATGACCATTGTGGCAATACGATTATTCATTAAATCTTTGTACTCAAAATTATTTTAACCAATTTCTTAAATCTTTGTACTTTTAAATAAGGATAATTAGCACATAACGTCCTCATATTTTATTGTTATTGTGAAAAGCGTCCATACTTTCATTTTTTGACACTTTCACCCTTATTTTCACATTTTATTGCGCAAAATGTCATTTTCACCTATTTTCTCAATTAAAAATTATAAAATGACGAATATACCATTCTTTTTAAATAAAAGAAAAAGAAAAAGGAAAAAAATTAATTGCAATCATAGTCCCAATTTTTTAAAAAAATACAAATAAGTCACAAATAAATTATTCAAAAGCTAATTATTACATAATGTCCATATCTTTCACCGTTATTACAAAAAAATTCATACCTTTCATTTTTTGACATTTTCACCCTTAATTACACATTTGATTGTGCAAACCATTATTTTCATTAATTTTTATCCAATTTTTCAATAAAGAACTGCGAAATAATGAATATACCTTCTTATTTAAATAAAAAGTATATATTTTTAATTTATAATTCTTTAATAATTTATTTGAGACATGTTTGTACTTTTTAATTTTTTAGTTTTTTTTTTAATTTTTAAATAAATTAATTGGGACTCGTTTGCACTTTTTTTTTAAAAAAAATTAAATTATTTTAATAATTTATTGGGGACTTGTTTGCACTTTTTTAAAAAATTGGGACTATAGTTACATTTAATTCTTTAGCTTTTTATTTAAATAGGAGGATATATTAATCATTTTACAGCTTTTTATTGAGAAATTAGATGAAAATGGATAGAAATGATGGTTTGCGCAATTAAATGTGTAATTAATGGTAAAAATGCCAAAAACAAAAATAAAAGGTATGGATACTTTTTGCAATAATAGTAAAATGTAAGGAACTTATGCACTAATTACCCTTTTAATAATTTATTTGGGAATCATTTGAACTTTTAAAAAAAATTGGGAGTATGATTACAACTAGTTTTTTCTTTTTCCTTTTGTTTTATTTAAAGAAAAATGTATATTTGTCATTTCATAATTTTTAGTTTAGAAAATGGAGGAAAATGACCTTTTGCGCAATAAAAGGTGGAAATAGGGTGAAATTGCCAAAAAATGAAATATACGGACGTTTTCCACAATAACATTGAAAGATGTGGACATTATGTGCTAATTACCCTTTAAATAACTTATGTATTGAGCTTTTATTATTTTAAATTGGCCGAGCCTTCAGAACTCGTTTTTAAAATGTACTACACCAACCAATTTACGAATATAAAATTTGGAACTTTACACGCCGCAAGTAACTTAACTTGCCCCACTTTCGATTAATACTACTACCTGTACATAATGAAGTTGTATAATGGTTTATATATAGAATGTGTCAAAAAGAGAATGGAAAAGTTATTTTTTTTATTTGGTTGAAGAAATTTTGATATAATCATATCTCACCATATCATATGTATGTAAACCATTATATATATGTAGTACAACCGACTTTTCATCCCTACATAGACATTTAGAGAGAGAGAGAGAGATGTACAAACATTTACATTTAGAGAGAATGAAGGATATATGCACAGAGACGGACCCAACACCCGGCCGGGAGGCGACCGCGCGTGCTGGGCTCCGTCGGACCGTCGGATTAGGAGTTCACTTCGTCGCCGATAGCTGCCTATGCCTAGTTCGTCTTCTTCACCGCTGGCTTTTTATTTTTATTTATTTATTATTTTTTTTTTTTTGAAATTGGGCCAATGCGGCTCATTTAATTTTATTTGTTTATTTTTTTTGGTAATTGCATTGGGCCATTTGCATGGACCCAATCCTTATATATATATATAATATAGGCAGCCCAACCCAAATCTCCCTTCATTTGAAATCAATCCCTAAATTCCCAAATTTTCACCTTCTCCAATCTCCAACCTCTCGACTCGTTTCACCCGTCTTCGGCAGTAGACCTCAGCCCACCATCAAGATACAACCATCCGTCAGTTCACTCCGTCTCCGACAACCAGCAGCACACTCAGGCACTCAACGGCTCAGCCCTTGATCATGCCCATGGCCTGCGAGATTTGGTGAAAGTTCGTAAGTTGTTTTTGATTTTCAGGCTGTCAATTTTTAATTTTTATGAATTATTTTGGTCCGGCTGTCATATTAGATGTAAAATCATGAAATTAAAGTGCAAATTGTGCAATGAAATGCAAAAATCTCATGTTTGTCTCTTGAATCTCGTCTGAATTCTTTGCTGATTAGTCATGTCTACATACTTGGTTCTTCTCCAATTAGTAAATTTGTTGTCTACTTGTCTTGTGCATTGATTTGAAATGAGAAATTAGTTGTGATTTGTGGTGATTGAGATTTAATTTAGGTTTATGGTGATTGATAGATTGAGTTGTGATTTGTGATTTGGATTTTTGCACATTTGCCATTTGGGACTTACAATCTCAATTCAATAATGTGTACTATTTTTTTTTTAATCAATTGACCTAGAAAAATAAATTGTGCATTTTACTCTTACGATCGCTGATTGTCGACTTTAATCGATCAACGTTCATCCGGGCTGAACTTCAATACTGGGTCCGTCCCCGTATATGCATATATGTACATCCACAAATTTTGGTGGATAAACAAATAGAGATGCTTAGCTAATATAATGGTTGCCAAATCGTATCTCATTCATACTAATTTGATCCAAAACCAAGTAAATATGCAAAATATTATAAAAAATAATTAGACAAATCAAAAATTAGTTCTTTGGGAATTGTAACCAATAAAGGATAGGGTTCGGATCAGTTCTTGAACCTTTTTTATATTATTTTAATTTTATAATTTATAGGCTGAAATTTTTACGATAACAAAACTTAAATAGTGAATAGGTTGTCCAATTACCCGATCCAAAGCCTCCAACCCATTTTAAATTACCTAGCCCAAATAAATATACCCAGCCCAAAATCAATCTAGGCCTAGACCCCAGACCAAAACTAAGAAGATAAAAGGCAAAATTAGACATGCTACCCCTAAAAAATAAGATATTTGATTAAGAGAAAATTAGACCGAATACTCTAAAAATGGAAAAAAATTAGATTAATACATTAAAATAAATTAAACCTCACATAACCGTAGTTAATACGCTTAACTTTTGTTTTTGTCGCAGCTCCATGTCAATTCATATTCAATCACCAGAAGCCCATTTGTGTTACCCATAATTTCTTTTAATTGAAAACAGTAGAATGGCCGAAAAAAAGAACATGCAAGAGCCCAATATTGAAAGCAAAGTGGAGGTGGAGAAGGGATTAGAAAACTGAAGGTCAAAATCAAATATTCTACGGTCATTGCCGTTAGNGTGTTACCCATAATTTCTTTTAATTGAAAACAGTAGAATGGCCGAAAAAAAGAACATGCAAGAGCCCAATATTGAAAGCAAAGTGGAGGTGGAGAAGGGATTAGAAAACTGAAGGTCAAAATCAAATATTCTACGGTCATTGCCGTTAGAAACACTACTATCGAGGAACTATTACTGTAGCGAATGCGTAAGGTGTGTGCGGGACTTTTTTACGAGGAGCTCGATGAATACTACAAGCTTTACTGTTGACCTATGATCGATCTTATATTTTGATTTAAAAAACAAAGTATTTTTGTATTTAACATTTATATTCGAGTCTTCAATGTTATATATTGCGAACTTGATGGAATCGAGCATTGACAATCAAGCTTGGAAATCGTAGACAAATCAAGCACTTGCGCCAAATTCAAAATTGAGCACCAAATTGTGCACTCGCGCCAAATGAATCGAAAATATTAGAACTATATGTTAGAACTCACTTGTAAAGGTAAAATACTTTAATCCTCAACAATGACTCACTGAAAGTTCAAGTGACAAACTTTTATACACGATAAAAGTTTACTTTATAAAATCGTTTGCAAAAAAATTATTTTTTTAAAGGTAAAAATTTCAACTTAATTTTCAATCAATTAGCATCACTTACCTTAGAAATTCTAAAGCCTATCTTGTCAGAAAATCAAAACGGACAAACCGAAGAAAAATTGTTCTACGTCCATCCGGATGTCCAAAAGGTAAACCCGACGTTTGTTTACTTCCAACGGTCAGATTTTTGACCATTGTGATTTCTGACGAAGTAACGGCCATTTAGCAATCCGGTACTGTTCCAACGTCTGGATGATCATCCGATTCGGCAGAAAATTTCACTTCTTCAATTGCTATAAATACCAACTCACTTGCCATTCATAAATATAACAAAGAGCATTCAAATGAGATTCATTTAAGTAAAATTGTATTGATTTTTCATATCATTTAATATTATCAAATTATTTTAGATTTGA
>CAIGRN010120034.1:0-42183 GCA_903798345.1 Fraxinus anomala
TTCTTTAAGTAAAAAATGTAAATTTCTCCCAAAAAAAAAAAAAGAGCCGACTCGAGCTCGGCCCGCTAAGGCTCGGGCCAAAAAGCTCGGGCTGAGTCTCATTTTTTTGCCGGGCTTTGCTCGGCTCGGCTGGCTCGGCTCGGGCCCAAAAAAGCTCGGTCCAAAAAAGCTCGAGCCGAGCCCGAGCTTTTTTTTTTGGACTCGGGCTCGACTCGTTGACATAACTCGTTGACATAGCTACATGAACTAAGAACAAAGCACATGCTTCATATATAGAATCCAAAAACTACCCCAAACCATAATAATGCTTAAGGTGGGGTTCGACAACCTACCATGTGTACTGTAAAGATCACCGGTGCTTCGATGCTCTTGATTGATTATCAATCTTTATCCTCGTGTTCGTTTTTGTTAACAACAAAATGTGTGTTTGTTGATCGCAAGAATTCAAATGTTATCTCATCTTAATTTCAAATTCTCAAAAGTTTGATAAGTAATAGAATAGTGACTATATTGATTGTTAATATGAATGCCAAATTAAGTACCCTAAAGATTCGGAAAGGCCTACATAATAGTGAGCTGTAAACATACAGTCAACCCACTCCAATCCACTCCAAAATTGGGTTAGCAACTAATTCACAAATAATTTATAATATTCAGTAAAGTCAAACATTAATCTCAATCATACATTTATAATTCACACATTTCCGAAAACTAATTAATGATACTCTCTATAAATTGCTTTATAAATTTTTCGAACCAATTAATTAGTATAAATGAAACAGTGAATTTACTGGATCAAAAATGCTAATGGTCATACTACCATAATCAAATGTAAATCCAAGATATTGTTTGGTTGGTTAATATGTGGTAGGGTAGGGATTCTAGGTGCTATCGCGGTCCCCCTTGGGATGACTAGGTCAACTACGGGCTGGCACGATCCCGTTGAATTAATAGATCTTGCGCCTATTTATATATTATTTGCTTTGAAAGATAATATAAAAACAAATATACATTTGTTAAGTTGAAACTAATATCAAGATGTAATATAATTTTATATGGTTTAAAAGTAATTGCAATCAACCTTCCTTTTATCGTCAACTTGTAATTTTTATCTTTTGTTTAACTTCTATAGATTATGTAGCCCTTATTTTATAGTTTTTTGAGAATCACTTTTCTCTCGCTAATCATTTTTCAGATTTTTTTCATAATTTTTCCTATTTTTTTGACTGTGCATTCTCTAAAAAATCATTCACACAAGCATTTACGAGATAAAATATGGGATAAAACTTATATCCACTAATGAATCTTGGCTTGTGGGTTGTGTGATAAAATGTTAGCTTAAGATGCACAACAAACAATTGATTATAGAAGATAATATTCGAACCATGTTTGCTTAAATTATGGAGTTTTGAGTTCCACTTGGTAGATAGAGACAACTGGACAACATTTAGCCATATTAATGCAGAAAAAGATTATCAAAATGAATAAAATTTTCACAATCAGTAATATACGTTGGCATTAGATTCGCCGTGTGAGAGAATTCTGTCTGCAAAGTGATCTTTAGGTGGAAAATTGCAAAATATAGACAATAAAAACATCTCATATTTGGCTGTCAAAAATACTCAATCCAAGACAATCTACATATATATCATATGTAAGAACAGTAGAGAGAGAAAGAAACATCCTAAAGGAAGCCAAACAAATAAAAGGGAAAGGGGACTTTCTCCGAAGAAGAAGAAGAAACCCTAAAAGAATGGAATTTGATTAAGCTTTGATTCCTTTTTTTTCTGGGTTTTCTTTATATCGCATTGCCAAGATCTTTATTCGCCATTATTTCAAGGTTTGCATTACATTTAATTCTATTGGGTTAATTTAATTTAGAGTGGAGTGATGTTTATTGGTTATGAGAAAATGTGGGTGACGTAAAGATTGAATTTTTGAAATTTTATGGGTATTAATTAGTAATTTCAGGCTAAATTTTATGAAGCATGAGATTTGAATAGGAAAACGTTGTTTTGTAAATGGAGATTGACACTGTAGTGCCAGAGAACAGTGGTGATATTTTGTTGGAGTTGTATGCTAGAATTTATGAACTTCCTATAGTAATATGCTGCACGGCAAATTCCATGATCACCTCATGCTTGGGTAGTCTTTTTGCCTTCAGTTAATTGAATGTTCCTTTGAATGTTAATAATGTGATTGAGGTGGAAGATTGGTGCTCATTGAAAGTGTAAGCTTTACTGTGTGCCTTTAGATTGGTCGGCAATAATACACGTTGATGTTTTATATTCGTTTTTTGGAATTTATGGTTTCTTCAGAATTTCAACTTTAGTTCGTAACTGGTAATTCACATGCAATGGCTATGTTGTTGGGATGTTTTGTTTCCTTGATGCTGTCTTGTTTTATATCTTCTTGGATAAACTTGAGAATGTTTCTTTTAGGATCCAATATATGAATGATTACTTTCATTAGTAATTTTCTGACATTGATATTGTTAATATTTGTGACAGGACCTGGTCTTCTTTGCCATGACAACTTCCAAGTGACCATCTAGCTTCAAAAATATGATGTACAGTGGAAAGAATTCGTTACTGCCTCCAAAAAGTCCATTTCCTAGCATATATTCGTCATATGTTGATTATGTCCCTAGTTATGGGGTTGGACCGAATGGTCTTCCAAAGCCTAGAGAGGCAAATTCACACCATCAACGTACTTCCTCCGAGAGTTTTTTAATGGAGGAACAACCTTCTTGGTTTGATGAACTCCTCAATGAGCCAGAAACTCCTGGGCGCAGAGGTCATCGGCGCTCATCTAGTGATTCGTTTACATATATTGACACTGTGAATGTTGGAAACACAAATTATGTTGCTCCAGATAATTTCAAGTTCAAAAATTTAACCTCGGAACCTTCTTGGGGTTCTCAAGATTTTGAATTTTATAGAGATGTACATCATGGTTCTTCTTATGGGGGCCCAAATTCTTCAGGGAAAACCAAAAATCGGACATGGGATATGCCTACGAATTCAGTTGCACCTCCTCATGGACTTCCTTCTCCTGGGGATAGTACCATTATTCAAAATGCAGGATCATCAAGTACTTCAAGAGAAGCAGAGAGAAGCCCATCTTCACCTACCAAAAAGCAGGATCCTGGTGAATATGGCCCTCATGACCCAAAAGGTTCTTCTGAAAAGGACTCATTTCATGCCAAGCATTCTACTTCGGAGATGGACACTAAATGTGCCAAACAGTATGTGGATTCGACCCTTTACCCACTAAATAACAATGATCCGGTTCTTTTGATTTTCACATATTCTCTCAAATTTTCTGTTTATTTTCTGTGTAGCAGCTGTTTGCCCATTGTCATGTGTTTTTGTTTCATGAGGAAATCGTACTAGAGTTACCCAGTCCAAATGTATGGATGATCTTTATGTCTGAATCCTTTACCCAATAAATTATAGTAATTGAGATTTTGAGTTTCATAATCCTTTAGCCTCCAACTCCTAGTTGTTTTAGCCTGTTTCCTTGTGTATCCAACCACTGTTTGCCTATTCTCATCATCTTATGTGTTTCAGTTTTGAGGAAGCATAGTTACTCGGTTCAAATGTTTGGATATAATTGAAAATTTCAGAATTCAAAGCCAAACAAGTCCCCTTTCACACTGCATCACAAGAACTTGTGCTAATGTGTCTTGTCTGTTCATGACATTTTACAACTTTCTTAATCACATCTGATTTTGGAACTACAAATTTTGATTGATATTTTGTTGTTCATTAAGCTTGAACTTTCTATCTAATGCAGGCAATTTGCTCAACGTTCACGGGTCAGGAAACTTCAATACATCGCTGAACTTGAAAGAAATGTGCAAGCTCTACAGGCTAGTGTCACTGTGCTCCAGACATTATGAGATGGAGCTTTATTTAATTTTGTATTGCTTCCTTACATACTTTTTGAAGCTATTGATATCACTCTGTTGTCTATTATTGCAGGCAGAAGGCTCTGAAGTTTCTGCTGAGCTCGAATTTCTCAACCAGCAGAATCTCATTCTGAATATGGAGAATAAAACTCTGAAGCAAAGGTTAGAAAGTTCAGCTCAAGAGCATCTAATCAAGCACTGTAAGTTTTTATCCTATCGCTTAATCTTCTTGGTAGTTGTGGTGACTGATGCTTTTGTTTTTAGTAGTTAGAAATCGTTTCCAACATTATACGACACATCTTAATTTGATTAAAATATGGTATCCATTTGAACTAGTCCGTGATTTGGTGCTAGCATTTTGGTTAAGCAACCCTTAAGAGGGAAAAAAACAGAGTTCTTGTGAGAAAAATAACAAGACTCATAGATGCCCTTTGTACGCAAATAGAAATTGCATAATTGTAAAAATCTTCAGTAGTGAATATGTGGTGCTATGTACAGTTGAGCACGAAGTATTGGAGAGAGAAGTGGGAAGACTACGAGCTTTATATCAGCAACAGCAGCAGCCACGACAGCAGCAACCATCTTCTAGCCATCGACGTGCCAAAAGCAATGATCTTGATCAACAATTTGCTAATCTTTCACTGAAACACAAGGAAGCAAATTGTGGCCGCGATGAGGTTTCTGGCCAACTTTACATTTGAGTATATAGCTGAGCTTCAACTGAGCCCTCACTGATTCCTCAGTTGATGGTGCCCCCACAGTTTCCCTTGTTTGGTGGGATCAAGCCAGACTCGTCCAGTGCTTGTGCTCTACCCCATCCTGCTTTGTTTGTTTTCTCTCTGCCTTTATTTTCTTTCTGTTGGTTTTGCTCAAGTCATTTTTTTCAATAAATTAGTGTCTCCATGTGCACCTGGTAGTCTGTGACAGAAATAGTATTTCTAGCGGGCGACTCTCCTGAGGTGGTTCTCCGGACATGATTGTATTTCAAGTGATAAGTTCGTCATTGCTTGTCCACAATTTCATGCTTTATTGATTCCCAAACTGTTGATTTCTCGAGTATTTACTGATGAACGTGTTCTTACAATCATTCAATAGAACAACTGTTTTAACAGTGGAATTTTCAATGTTCTGATGGATATTTGGATAATGTACACACGGGCATACATAAGTTTTGGCAAATTCTAAAGTTGGTCACTTAACTTATGGTGTTAATGATAGTTGAGACACTGAATTTAAATTTTCATACAATTGGATGCATATTCCTTGGACTACGAAAAAGTTGACATGACAGTCTAACTGGTAAAAATGAATCGGAGACGGAAAAAGGTTACCCCGTGGTGCCAAATCAATGTGGCAAGCAAAGTAAATACTGATCTGCAATCTATTCTAATGAGGATCATCTTTTATAAATGTTTGAAGGAAAAAGTTCATAACATTACAGTAACTAGCAGCAGCAACAATGAAAGAATTATACAGGAGGCTGCTGGTGCACAAGACTGTGCAGCATTTGGAAGCCTAGGGTAATCTTGAGGTGAGGGCAATACACATTGTTCACCATTGAATGATATCTTTCTGGGAAATGCCCACCCTTCTCTAAAACTGAAAATCCCTGGATCTTTGTGCAGTAGCATTTCTGTCTGTACATTTCCATTTACTCCTGCCTGGAGCAGCATGTCATTATAATGTTGAATCCCATAAAACATTCCAGTATCATCTGAAGATACAAAGTGTTATTGATATTAACGCATAATTGACGTTAAGCGAGGATATTAGTACAAACGAAAACAAACTTACTTATATTGCCATATTGGTTGAGGGGCTTATAGTTGAAACTGAAAACCCGCGTAACGCTTTGGAGATTAGGGTGTAAAACCACCAAGTTCCACTGACTGTAATTCTTGACATAATTTAGATTTGTCACTGTAATTTTGACCCTCCAGTACTCTCTGTAACTTTGCATCACATGCCAGTGCACTCTTATAGGGCACATATCGTCACTACATTGCAACACTGGTTGTGGTGGTTCATTGTGCTGTAGCTGCAATACTGGTGGCAGATCCCCAGCCCTATAACCACAGACAATTCAATAAGAAAAATGGAGACAATATATGTATAACTAAGCTTAAACAATTTCGTTTTTTTCATAAACTTTGAAACTTACTTTACACATTTTGCACCAGTTTGGCAAGCACAGCTGCAGTCTTGGCATGGAATTATGGTATCATTGTAAAATGCTGAGAACGAAACGCAGCATGTTGGCGCCGCAGAAGCTCTAAACTGGGAATAAGAACACGTCACATTCCAAGTAGCTGCAATAAATCCACATACATATAAAAAAGACTATTCAGTGTTGGTACAATACGTTTTACCATACGAGCTATATAGTGAATATCTGGACTTACCAAGTGCTTGTGTCCTTCTACGTCCTTGATCTTCGGCAAATTTAGTTGGAGGGACTTGAAATGGTTCTCCACAGGTATATCCCTGAAGTCCAAGAGTGAAATTTACAGGAATTCCGGGGCCAGAACCTTTTGTATCAGAACTTCCAACATTCATCTGAAAAGCAGAGATATATTTTTCGGGGTCTTGAGTCATGGATGAAACTACTCCACCTTTGCAGCAATTTGCAACCTGCTTATTGTATGCGGTTCCAGGCAAAAGGTCTATTATAACTGGTTCCTTTTCACAGCAATGGGGAAGTTTTCCTCCTCCGAATGCCGAACAATTTCCCTGTTCAGTGGCTTCTGCTCCAACTATATTCCAGATTACCTCGTTGCCTGGCCATGCCCAGCTTAGCTTCCAACCGGGATACTCTATGTGCCGGAATAGCTGGTAGTTTATGATGGATACCGTTACCTGGAAAAGGACATGATTAATTTGTGAATGAAGACCGTATTGAACCGAACTTCTTTTAATTTCTTAATATTGTCTATGTTATACAGTCAATCTTGTCCAATATGCTATCAAAGTTTAGTAGTGCAAACAAAAGACCCACGTCAGTTAGACATGGGGTAAATGATGGGCTCACAAAGCATTCGGCTACTCTTCCTAATGGGTTAATGTTTTGGGATGGAATCAGAGCTAGGCCCCAAACTTCACCTTGTGAACGCACAAGATGGATCCCCAATTGCAATCGAACAAAGTTTGTGAGCCCTAAGTTGGATCTTGATGGCTAGAAAATCTAGGATTGGCTCTTAAGCAGTTGTGCTCACGTAAGACGGTAATTAGTTGGATGTTGATAGAGCATGTACTCTTACCTAATTTGAGGAAGAGGGATGAATTTTTTTATCCTTGAAGGGGGATCGTGATGACATAATACTTCGTTCAAAAGGAAATTGTTGAAAAAGTACAGTCACATAAATTATAAGCTTGTATGAAATTAGACTACTCCACC
This sequence comes from Fraxinus anomala, assembly GCA_903798345.1. NCBI lineage: Eukaryota > Viridiplantae > Streptophyta > Magnoliopsida > Lamiales > Oleaceae > Fraxinus > Fraxinus anomala. The sequence continues at coordinate 7,308 of CAIGRN010120034.1, forward strand.
TAATTGGTTAACCTCAATACCCCTAGAAGGCTCATGATTCGCTAATTGATGTCATCGTTGTTTCGCAAAAGGTAAAAGACGTAAGAATTTAACAATTAGTTTAGACAAGATTAATTACTTAGAAAATCTTTCCTCTCCGTATATTTGATACGTTGAATTGAATTATACTGGACATCGCTAAAACACATCGCTAAAAGGTTAAAGAACTTAAAATCTTGTCCCAAAAAATCCATCGGACACCGCGGTTACCAGCATCCCCTCAAAAACTGATTTATCTTTTCAATTTAAAAACTTACATCCTCTGTGCCACCATTTGCTTGCAAGATATCCCATTTAATTGTGATGTTCCCATTAGGATCCATTGAATCATAACCATCTGCATTACAACTGAAATTCACATCATAACAAATCTTGAATAACTTCAAAATCTCATAGAAAAAAAAGTACTTACGGGTTGGTAACAGCAGACAAGCCAGAGAAATCAAGTAGAACAGAACATCGAAATGTTTAACGTTAAGAATCAAAACAAAAACCCGCAAATCCATTTCCATAGATCGTTTGCTGAATCTTCAGTCTCTTGGATTAAACATAAAACCTACGACTGCTGTCTGTCTGTTCTGTAAAGGATATAGATATAGATACATATGCATGTATATACATATACATATAGAGAGAGAGATACACGTTTAATCTTTGGAAAAGGGAAGTAATAAATCACACATTTAATGGGGTTTGGAACAAGGAAGGAAGATGTTTGTCATATTTAGAGAGAGCGGTAAGAATGCGTCTATTCAAAAGTCACGCATTTGGCTCCGTTCTCATTGGCTTGCCGTTTTTATATTATTAGAAAAACTTTTAAAAATTGACATCAAAAGTATTCATATTTATATAAGCTAATTACTGCTATTTAAATGCTTACTTTGAAAAAAGTAGATGCCAATTCCATGCAGTGTGTGTGATTTAATTGAGAATCAACAATCCATTTCCCTTAAATACCATGACAGCTTTATTTTGCTTTTATTGCTGCTTAATTTATAGTGGAAATGGGGATTAAAGGATTTTAATTGAAATTTTAAAAATTAAAAACATTTAAAAATAAAGTGATGATATTTGCACATCATTATGTAAAGATCGATGCATAAATTGACGATGTGAAAAAGAGAGAGAATGAAAAAAAAGGTCTGTTAATATAATTCACATTATCAATATATACTTAATGATACATAACATTACTCTTAAAAATAACCCCACGTGGTCCAAGTTGAGTCCGCAATGCTAAAATTGTATTTGTATGTAGGGGGATCGCCTGTCGGGTCCCTTTTCTTGTGAGATAAAAATGTAAATTTTATTTTATTTTTTTTTTTATTATTTTTTTTTTTTTGAGAAATTGGAAAATTGGCTTTTGTAATAGTTCAAAATTTAGGATTCGTTTGGCATAACTTCTAAAAAGTCAAAAATTACTTTTGATATTAAAAAGTTACTTTTGAACGTGTTTACTAGAATCTTTGCTTCTTGTACACAAGCTCCTCAAAAAAGTTTCACAAGCAAGATTCAAACGAAATTATGTTGTTTTTTTCTTCTTGGTCAGAAAAGGTAAAATTGTATTCAATAACTTAATTTTCTCATTAAAAATAAAAAATAAAAAATCCGCTCTTCCCTGCATGAAGGCATGAAAATGCCTCTAGACATATAAAGCCTAGTCCTCGTATTCTGTCTCTTCATCGTCGTCTTCATTGTTTTCTACGTACATCCACCCTTCTCCAACATTGTCCCGTTCCTCTTCTGTTTCTTCGCTGTCTTCGTCATCATACACATCCTCTTTGACGGGCCAAGGTTTTTTCATTATATTCAAGTTGGCAGGAGAAGCACCGGAGCTTTTCCGCTGAGGAACTTTTGGAGGAGGCAGTTTTAAATTTGGCTTTGGCCTACTCTGTTTCTGAACTTTAGCATTGCCTCGTTTTCCAACATATACATCTTGATCACTGCCTTCATCCATCTCGTTTTCGATGTTAGGTGGGTTGTTCTTGGCATTTTCATCCGGAAAATGGCCAGGGTGCTCTCTTCTTAGATGAAGATTCAGCTTGTATTCGTGGATGTAGGCCTTCTCGCACCCTGCATAGGGACAGGCGTATGGGCGGTCAGATGATGCAGGCCCAGAAGGTCCAGCAGAAGATTTCGGAGTTTTCACTGGCTTTTCCGAGGGTGGAGTATGTTTGACTGCATCTACCATGTTCTGCTTAAACATTGCCAGACTTGAAATTTAGTTACCATATCCAGCAATTATGAGAAAATTCATAAAGTAGATATGCGCAAACAAATATAAATCCTATATGAACCTTTTTCCAAATAGATATCAAATTAAACAACCCCCACGAATGGAATAGCAGGAATCCTACTTTTAAGGAAACAAAAAGCTTGCCATTCCCAAGAAACGTGAAGAACAAGAACAGTAAAAATAATACGAAGACAAATGCAAGTTAATCACAGTAAGATAAAACTATGTAAGAGGAGGGAAAGATGGAAGTATCAACCTTCTCGTGATGGGACGCAATGTGATTCCTCAGCTTGTACTCATGCGTATATCGTTTTCCACATTCAGGATACGGGCAATTATGATAATTCTCCTGTGAGTGTGTTTTCATGTGTGACCTTAGATTGAAATCTAGAGAGAATGCCTGCATAACATAAAACTACCAAATCAGAATAGAGGAAGAAGGCAGCAGGAAGCAAGGAGGAAGTGTATTAAAAATCCACCTCTACTGAACCTTTGAAACTCTATCTCTCAATAAAATATGGACACAATTTTTTCAATTGTGCAATATCACTTTGTCAGTCTGTACAGACTGAAAGAACTTGTTATCCATCTTGGTTTTAGGCCAAATTGATGATGCCTTGCACATTTTTACATCCTTAAATCCATTTAGGGTCTGTTTGGCTAATTTTATGATAGTGCTTCATTTATTTAGCCCATGTTTGAGTTACATTAAAATTTTCATTTTCATTCTTCTACTCATTTTCAACCACACATTCTTCAATAAAATAATATTTTCTATTACATCAATAACTTTTCCTTCTTTTCCAACCATACATTCTCCATCAATCTACTATTCCAAAATATATTCTTCCAAAATAATGTGGCTCAAACACACCTTTAGAAGAGTTTTTAGAGGAAGCTGCTTCTGGAATATGAAGCTCTTTTAAAAATTAGTTTCCAAACAAAAATTAAGGTAGCTTCCTCCAAAAGATCTTCTATATGAAACAAAAGTAAAAACAAAAGTTATGCCAAACGAGCCCTTGTTCTCGTGTAGAATAATTCGCAGTTCCTAGTTTTTCATCTTGAATCTTTTGAAGAGACTTTAGCATCGTACATAATTCTTATATTTCTTGCTCTTGTAAAGCCTTAATGCTGTTTTCACCTTTGATGTCTGGTTATTATGTGCCTAGTTTCTAAATTATTCATTCCTCATGGGCTGGTTAAAAATTCTATATAGAAGACAAGTTTCCTAAGTATATCATTTATTATATATTATGCAAGTATAGTGCTACTGTAATCTGTTGTCCTATTAAAAACTAAGGAAAATTATTTGTCTTAAAATTCTTATAATTTTATAATTTGATATCTGTAAACAACTGATATTGACGATATATACACTAGTAATAATTGAATAATATTCTACTATTTGAAGAAGAGTTGTATTCATTTTAGCAGGAGTATTGATTGTTTCCTACAATTTCATGATTTCTAGCGTTTACTAGGGCAATGGGTCGTATGGAATAGATAAAGTTTGGAGTTTCTAATGATATACTAAAGTTATGTTTTACTGTGTACTTGCTCTTTGCATCTGTATATGATGAATGCTTCCTTAAAATAATTGTACTGTGCATTTGTTCTTTTCATCTTTCATTGATCCATGTTACTTGCGCAACTTTGAACACAATTGTGAATAAGTGAATTTCCATAACATAAATAAAATGATTATCTAACAATGATGATGAACAATTCCCTTGTGAAATACAATATGACTAATTTCACTCAAGTGTGAACCTTACATGGTTTGAGGAGGGTTGACATATTAGAATGCCCATCCCTGAAACTTTTCATATTTGTTGCAGGTGTAACCCTCGAAGATCCTCATACTGAAGATCTCAGCCAAGAAGTCAGAGGGTTCATATTCTCCAAAATTTTGGTTTGTGCCCTTTTACCCCCATCTGGCCACCCCTTACCAAAACCCACACACGCACAATAGAAGAAAGAAAGAATAAAAAGGGGAAAAACTCAAAAAAGTTAAAAGGCCTTCACGTAGACATCATCAATATTACCATAAATTTAGGTCGGCTACATGACTCCTTTTTCGGCACTCCATTCAATTATCACTGCATCTATTGGAAGGTTCAATGTAATCTGATCCTTTGCGACTGGCTCTTTTTCTTTCTGTCAATAAAAAGATAAGTTGTAAGAAACAAGGAAATAACATGTCACTGATATCTTCTGTTGCCCCTGCATACACAAATCACCTGCTAATAGAATTTTATTTCCTAGATATATTGCGCAATTCAAGTTTTCAGCTGCACCACTTTAACCAAAGTAAAAAGGAAATGTCTATTTGTATAAAAGCAGATTTCCATGGTAACAGGGTTGGAAGCAAACTGTGACCCCCCTTTCAGCTAGGCACATTGCCATAGTTTTCACTGCTCATCATGGAACTTAATTTTCTTTATTTTTGTCTATGAAAGAAAAAGTTTGTGTTAGGCTTCCAGTGTTGTAAATTTATTGAGCATCATGGTATATTAACATAATTAAAATTTTTAAAATACTTGGTGAGGAGCGTAAGTTAAGTTCTGGCTATTGTCACTTAGAATGTTTTGGGAGAAAAATTATTTAGAATTAGAAAATTCACATATGTGCAAACTCATGCAGGAGCGTAAACCAGAGCTAACATCTGAGATAATGGCATTCAGGGATTATCTCTTGTCATCTACAGTTTCTGATACACTCGAGGTTTGGGAATTGAAAGGTAATTATTCTTATTGTTGCATTAAAAATTCATGACGAGATTACAATATTTCTGTTAACTTATTTTTTACCCATTACTGCAGACTTAGGACATCAAACTGCACAGAGGATAGTTCATGCCTCTGATCCTTTGCAATCAATGCAAGAAATCAATCAAAATTTCCCAAGTGTCGTCTCTTCATTATCACGGATGAAGGTAAGATATTTTTCTGTAGTTACTAATATGAACTGTGATTTGAGAGCTTATATGTTTTTAAGCTCTGAAAGCTGATACATGATACCCAGTAGATATGATTTACTTTGTAGGCTTATATCTTTGATGTACTTTTTTTTGCAGCTGAATGATTCCATAAAAGATGAAATTATTGCAAACCAGCGAATGATCCCCCCTGGCAAGTCCTTAATGGCTCTGAATGGTGCCTTGATCAATATTGAAGATATTGACCTTTATCTGTAATACTTCTATTCCTAGCGTGTTTCTGCTTTTCTTTTATGTTCTTGCTTCTGTTTCTTGGCTATACACTTGGATTTTTTCTTCTATTTTTTGAGAGAGCCCCAAAGGTGAAAAATGAGAATTTGATTTAGTGAAAATGAGAGCACAGTGACCAATGGGTTTTAGGAGAAGGAGAAACCAGAAATGCAATTGAATATGTCCGTAATGGTGGTGGGCATGGTGTGTATATCTTTCCTAGGTGCCAGCACGTGCATAATTTCTAAGCTGCCTGTTATTCCATGTTAAAGATCTCCGTGTACATCATTCATCATTAAATTTAAACTTTTATTGGTTAATATGGGCTAGAATTAGTAATGAAGCTCTTTAGTCTCCCTTTTGTTCTTCTCTATTTACTAATGTTTGTATCTCATTGCTGAATTTCCTCTCAATCTGCACCAATGATGAGGTATCCAAAAACGCAAGACCAAAATTGTTTCTAGCAAGAGGATGATGATATCTAGTGAATTTACCATACATGTTAAGAGGAGTAGCTGATTATGAGATTGCTCAATAATTGGGAGGAAAGGACAATGTCAGCTCTTTAATTAATCATGATTTTTAATTCCCTGCTATTTTTATTGTGTCACGTGTCACCTTGGTTGTTTAAATTTTGTTCTAAACTTAGTTGGATTTTTTACACTTGCTTTGACTCAAGGAAACTAATTGCTGACTCGTGGTAGTCATGTTGTGAACTTCATAGGCTGGTTGACATGGTCCATCAGGAGTTATCGTTGGCTGATCAATATTCAAAATTGAAGGTATGAAATGCCAAAACTGTTGCAAAAATAAAATCAAAAATCAAAATTGACAAGATTTTAGGTTCTTCGCATAACGTTAATATAACTTGAGAAGAATGTCTGATGTATTATATTATATGCTAAGAGTTGCATCCGTTAGTCTGCTGCTCAGATGGAGTTGTTTAGACTTCATATCATTATCTATATGTTTAGTTCCAAAATAATGAAGCTAGAAGTGGGTGTAAAATATCACCTTATATCATCATTGGATGCAAGCTTCCTGGCTAGCAGCAGTGTGATTCAAGTCCACTGTATCCTTTCAGAATTCTTTAGGAAATCAGTATCTTTAAGGTAACCGTCAAAGGATTTGAATCTGAATGTAATTCAGGTTCAGTATCTATTGCCTAGGAATATTTTTTTTTGGATAAAATCCTAATGCTGCACGTTTTTTTTTTTTTAAATATAGACCTCTCCCAAACAAATAAGAAGTTGATAAGCTCAAAACAATAACATAGACTTCCCTATGTACTTTAAACTATCCATAAACTGTTCTAAAATGTTATCAACTTTATCAAACATGCCGATTTTAGATTTTGTAGTGGATATTGGAAAATGTACAAGTAGTGTGACTTTTTTTGTGTGTGTGTAGTATTTCCTCCAGCTCATTTATCATTGACCCCCCTCTCTGCACAAATTTTAAATAAAACCAATTTTTTTCTTGACAGCTCGTCACCACAATTCATTTTTCAAACCTACGCCCCACCTTTAACCATTGGTTTTAAGACTAGCTTGAATGTTGCCATAGCTTTTACTCTATTTCAATTACTAACAGTTAAATGAAAATTTTGAAATCTAAAAGCGGAAGTGTTTCCATTATAGAGTTGTGACATCTTTATGAGACATCCGAGAAAATAGTCAGAGTGTAGTCTTTTTGTGTTAATTGTTGGATCTATATATTTTAGTTGATTCATCTGTTACGTAATTTATCCATCAATTATCACATATCTGACATTGTTTTGAGTTTGTATTCTTCTCCATAGTTGAGTTTAATTTCATGGCATATTTTCTGAATCACTTAAGGTTAATGATAAATGGTAACAAAATCTCAGATCCCTTTGAGTACTGTGAAGAAACTCCTTTCGGTTGTACCTCCGTCTGAGTCCTTTACATTTCGTGTTGATTTTCGATCTCCTCATGTTTACTATATCAACAATTTGGAAGAGGATGCCATGTACAAGCGTTGGCGAAGTAACATAAATGAGGTATATATTCTCTCTCTCAGTGTTTATACCTGTTTTGTTGCCAAGATGGCTTGTTTTATACACAAAATATGCTATTTAATATTCCTTTTGTCTTGCTTCCGCAGCTTTTGATGCCGGTCTTCCCTGGACAATTGCGTTACATTCGTAAAAACATCTTTCATGCAGTTTACATACTGGATCCTGCATCTCTTTGTGGGATAGAGGCAAGTTCCATCTGTTCTTTGTAAATGATCTGTGTTTTCTGTGTATGCTTCATATTGGTGTCTGATTTGCCTCTGTAACCTATTGGAGTATTGCAGACCATTGACACAATCATTTCCTTGTTTGAGAACAATCTTCCTTTGAGGTTTGGTGTAATAATGTACTCAGCCAAGTTAATTGAGAAGATCGAAGCAAATGATGGTGAACTTCCGCTTGCTGAATTAGCAGCTGATAGTGGAGAAGATATTTCCAGTTTGGTAATTGATTCCGTTTCATCAGTACTTCATTTACTTATCAAGTATATATGCCTTCACGATGTTTTCAAGGTCTAGTTTTGGTTACATTTTAACTGTTCACGTTTCTTTAAGAACTAAAAAAACCATTGATAATGCCTAAGCACCGATACAGACACGAACACGAGTGTCCGACGTGCAATATTTTGAAAATGTTCTGACACGATACATCGTCGACACGTTGATTAAAATATTATTTTTTAAAAACTTTTTTAATTTAATAGTCTAAAGTAATAATTTTTTTATACTTATTGCATCATATATATAAATAATTAAATAATAAATAGAAATCAACATAAAAATTAATTTATAAGTTTGATTTTTTACTGGGGTAAAATAGTAAAAAAATTAATCAACATAAAAATTTACTTGCTGCTTTGATAAAGGATAAAGCTGCAAAAAAAAAAGAAGAAGTCTATTAATTATATACTACAAAAGGAAATTTTACTGAGCATTTAATGTTATTGGGCCCAACAATTTGAATTAAAAATTACATTGGTTTTCTTCCTCTCTTCATTTCTTTTTTTCCTCAGTAGTCATCGTCTCTTCGTTTCCTCTTTTCTTCTTTTCTTCCTTAGCAGTCACCGTCTCTTCATTTCTTCTTCATAGTCAGCCATCTCTTTTTCATTGCTTCTTCCTCCTCAGCCGTTTGTGCCTTTCTTCCAGCAGTTACTGCAATTCTTTTTCATCAGCATGACAGCCAACTGCATTTCTTCCAGCCATCTATTTTTCTTACTGTTTTCTTCCAGCCGTCTGCATTTCTTCGTCTCCGACACACCCAAGGACCTCTGACATGCGTCGGCAACGTGTCGAAGATGTACCGGTGTTCGATACGTGTTGGACACCGATACGTAACACCGGCTGCGTGTCCGTGCTTCCCACGATAGTGCATTAGTAATAGCTTTGGAGAAGGCTATGAAATTTTGAGGGAACTTTATATGGTTCCTCATTCTTTAGCGTACATGCTACTTTTTCAAACTTTGAGGCTTTGGTAATGCTAAAGAAGGCAAAGTACGTGAAAGTGTACCATTAACATTTGGTATCCAAGGAAAGAGATAAATGCTCAAGTGTTATGATTCCTAATATTTTTAAATATTTGATTGGTTAGTTGCTTTCCTTTTGTACTCTTCGTATTCCATTGATTTGTTGATTTTTCTTTTTTGCAGATTATACGTCTTTTCATTTACATCAAGGAACACCATGGGACTCTAATGGCTTTTCAGTTTTTAAGCAATGTATGTGTCTGATCTCTGCATTCTTGCTAGTTCATGTGTTGAAACCTGTGGGCTAGTCAAACTGAGTAAGTAGTTCTCAAGATTTACTATTAATTAACACATATATATTCACTATTGTAGGTAAACAAATTGAGAATCGACTCATTTGAAGAAGATACTCCTGAAAGATATCATGTGGAACGGGCTTTTGTGGAAACAATACTGTGAGTCTCTGTTAAAATTTTTCCCCTACTCTCTGTTAAAATTTTTCCCCTACTAGCCATATAAATTTTACATTAACTTTTCTTCTCCTCAACTATGTGAGACCACACATTTGATGAGTTTTTTTCTATTTGATCAATTTGAGATACATGTAATTGTTACTTAAGCTCTATATGTAATTTTATCAGTATTACAAACAGTTCACTTATAGTTTCTCTCTTTAGTCCGAAGGCAAAATCTCCACCTCAAGATACTTTATTGAAGCTGGAGAAGGAGCAAACTTTCAATGAACTCTCTCAAGAAAGCTCTATGTTCGTTTTTAAGCTGGGTTTGTCCAAGCTTCAGTGCTGTCTCTTGATGAATGGGCTTGTCCATGAATCTAGTGAGGTATTTCACAAATGGTTGCTGCATTACACTTTTGTATAATCTATTATTTTATGAATTATTTAAGATTGTTCAAATTATGCTGAATTCTGTAGTTTCTGGTTCACTCCTTTCCTTATAAGAGCTTCCAGATATTGTTCTTGAGTTAATTTACTAGTCATTATGGCACCACAACTTCTTCGTTAAAATTTGATCTTGATTGGTACTATGTCCATCTGATTGTATATAAACACGACCATAGCGGTATCGCTCTTTTAAAAATTTCAATCTGAATGGATGGATTCAATAGTAGCAGTTATGTGACATGAAAAAAAATTGGGTCTGTTATTACCAGGAGGCCCTTATGAATGCAATAAACGATGAACTTCCCAGAATACAGGAGCAAGTTTACTTTGGGCATATAAATTCTCATACCAATATTCTGGACAAATTCCTATCGGAAAGTGGCATTCAACGTTATAATCCTAAGGTACAATAATGTCAAAATATGCACTGATGCATTTATCTGCTTTTTTAAATACTGTATGTCAATTTGACTTCCCTCAGGATGTCTCTCTTGCTAAATCTTCTATGTCATTGTAATCATGTAGATTATTGCAGATGGGAAAGTCAAACCAAAATTTGTTTCTCTATCTGCATCAATTCTTGGAAAAGAATCTGTATTATACGACATTAGCTACTTACATTCACCTGAAAGTAAGCTCTTTTTTAGCTAATCAATGTATGTTGAACTTTCCATTTGGCTGGATTGTTGAGTTCTAGTGTACGATTTATTTACTTTGGTTCCAGCTGTGGATGATTTGAAGCCTGTGACTCATCTTCTTGCTATCGGGATTACATCAAAGAAAGGGATGAAGTTGCTTCGTGAAGGAATACATTATCTGGTAATTTTAGATGCCATGTATTGTGAATTTCCTAATTGGTTTTCTGATTAGTTCTTTATAACAAATTGAAGGAATGAAGTGATGGATGCTTGACATTCTGTTATGTTTTCTGTAGAAAATGCTTCGCTCGTTCTTTTCTTTCCCATACTATATTTTATAGTTTTAAGAAAAATCATTCAAATTTCCATAATGTAAAAGCTATTAGGTTCACCATCTTTGTATGATGAACTTCTGAAATGGACAAAAGATAGATATGCCCACTTTCACTTAAAAGTTATTCACATAAAGGTGAAGAAGTAAAAGTTTGAAAGTTATACATGTTTTTTAGCTAAATAAAATTTTGGGCCATATAACCAACTATTGGATGAGACTAAGTCTGGAAAAGGAATCGATCCAATTCGAAGTCTGTTCATGTGATTGTTTATTTATGAGTATCTTTGGTTGGCTTGTGCTCATAATAAGCTTGGGACATTGAGTTTAGGTTTGTCTGTCATTTGTTTACAGAGGAGCTGCTAGTGATCCAATCACCGATAAGAAAATGTTAAAAGATTCAATGAGTATTCATTTACTTTCTATAGTTACAGGTGGACCCATGTGACAAATAATGAAAATTTCTGTCGAAGATTGCAACATTGGCACAAACTCTTTAAGTCCATCATAATATTCATGTTTATGACTTCATAAAAAAGCAACAGGGATCTTAGGATATTCCTGTGTGACACTGTTTGAGAAGCGCTGTGAAGTTATCCATTTTGTATTTTATCCACTTGTTGAAACTAAATAAATGTTTTTGTGATTTTACTTGAGCTGATGACAAGTTGTATATGGATTCATTGCCACCTTAGCTGAATGTTTTCTTTTCCATTCTTTTATGGATATCATGTTTCCATTTTTATGTACTACTTTGCAGATTGATGGTTCTAAAAATGCTCGCATCGGCGTGTTATTTAGTGCTGAGGAGGATACAAATCTGCCAAGTCTCTATTTTGTGAAAGTCTTTGAAATCACTGCATCCTCATATAGGTTTGTTAGTTTCTTTTTCAGAACTTATTTTTCACCAAGCTTATGTTTCGTGTTAGTGTGGAGCCTCTTGATCATTTATTCAAATGTTTTCTTTATTAATTTTTTCTCCCTTTCTAATTTAATCGTATTTGCAGTCATAAGAAAGGAGTATTACAGTTTCTGGATCAATTATGCTCATTCTATGAACGAGAATACATGCAGGCTTCTGGGGTTACTGAAAGTTCTCAAGCACTCCTTGATAAGGTCTTTGAGTTGGCTGATGCAAATGGTTTGCCATCTAAGGGCTACGAATCTGCTCTATCTGGGTTTTCTGCCGACAAATTGAGAATGCACTTGAATAAGGTGTGATACATTATGCTGGTCAACTTTTTGCAGCAAATGATTATATAAAAGATGAATAACTTATGTGTATGGAAACTGGCTATGAGGTTATCACTTTAGTTAACTCTCTCCCTGTAGAAAAACAGAGCAGAATACCTTTATGTAAAGGAAAAATGCATACTGTCCACGCAAATTATTCCATTGCCTGTCTATTCTATTCTACAGCTCTAATGTAGTGCTTCATGGACCAAATAATTAATGTGCATCCTTCCATCAAGTCACAAGTCAAAGGAATAATAGTGGGTGAAAATCCATTAGATCAGAGGCAATACCCATCTGGTAGGTAATTATTAACATAGTTTTGGCTATTTACTAAACTAGACACCAACTATCAGTGAAACTATAAATCTGTCCAAGAATATTTCCTATTTATAAACCCTAGCATATTAAAAAGACCAGTTGAACAACTTTGATATTTTCTAGTCCCACCCATTAAATTACTTGCAAAATAAGTCGAGATAAAATTTTCAAATGTATACGAATATATCAGAATATAATAATTATGGTCCATCCATTTTGCCACATCTAACATCCAGTATGTCAAATGAGTCCACACACCATTATCTTAACTTTTTGACAGTCTTTGGCCAAGTCCACAGATCCTGAAAGCAGAGAATTATACCAAGCCCAATGCTTAGACATGCATCATATCTGATACCCTCACCTGAGTTCATTTAACATCAGATAAAGATTTATATAAGCTGTTTAGAATGCTGAACCATGCAGTGTTTAATCATTAGCTCAATAATTTTGCAGGTGATCCAGTTTTTATGCAGGCAACTTGGACTTGAATATGGTGTGAATGCAGTTATTACCAATGGGAGAGTGAGTTTTTTCTTCCCTTTCTTTTTTATTTGAATTTTGTATTTGATTTTTAATAAAATTATCAGTGGATTGACTTGATGTTTGTTATTCTCCTATAATGATTTACTTTATTTGTATATTATTCTGATTGGCAATTTCATTTTGTATTTAGTTTATAAATTCCTCTCATTTTTGTGATTTATAGGTGATCCAACTCCTTGATGGTAATACATTCTTGAGCCATGATTTGCACCTTCTGGAATCCCTGGAGTTGAAGCAACGAATAAAGCATATTGTTGAAATTATTGAAGGCATTAAGTGGGAGGACATAGACCCTGACATGTTGACAAGGTTTGTGGATGCTGGTGGAGTTTTTTCCTTGCATTCTCTTTATATGATAGTATCAAAATAATCTCTTATCTGGCCAACGGCATTTATTCTTTCATGTGATCAAAAGTAGCTTTATTCATGTAATTTTGAAGCTAATGCATTCAGTTTTTATTGTCATATAGATATAGTCCAATATATTTTCTTTATATTTGACTGTCATCACTTCACTCAATCACTCCTGGTCCTAAGTAGTCCTTATTGCACCCTGCTCTCCAGCCTTGTAGACGAGTATGTAACGGCGAAACAAAGAGGAAAGTATAATAATGTTTGTAAAATAGACACGATAATTAGGAAACTTCAAAAGTAAGCCCCTGTTTGACAACCATTAAAACAAAATCCTTTTTTTTCTCTCTCTCATTTTCAACCACACATTCTCACAATAAAGTATTCTGCACGTAAACTTGAAATTTTTTCTACTTTTTAACAACACATTCTTCAAAAAAACATTATTCCAAAACTCATTTTCCCAAAAAAAAACTCATTTTAATGGTTGTCAAACAGGGGCTAAATATTAAATGACAAATGGAATAGGAAATGAGGAAAATTACATATACTGTTATGAACATTTTTTAAAATGAACAAGAAATGGAGCAAGAAGAACATAGTTGGCCAGGCCGGGGACTCATATAGAAAGATGCAGTAGAAGTTTTAATAGCCAATGACTTACTAGTTGAGGCTTCTAGATTTTACTGTCAATGGTTATTCCGATAGTGAAGTTGCTTACTCTGGTGCTTCTTTGATTTATAGCTATTGTACGTGTGTATGTCATATCAATCACTCTCTTTCTGATCTTGTTCTGCCCTTCCACTTTTAATGTTTAGTCTACTTATGTCATTATGTAAAAGAAAAAAGTTGTATTTATAGAAAACAATTGATGGATAGTTTGTTGCTTGGTTATTTTTGTCATCATATCCAGGTTTCTCATTACTGGGTTTTATTTTGTGATATTTAGAGATTAATTACATAGTTGAATGTCACCATGATGATATTTGTTCTTTGTTCTGCAGCTTGTTTTCTACAACAGATTGCTTGATGTTATCAAGACTTGAGTGATATATATATTTTTTTCATTTGTGCAGCAAGTTCATCAGTGACATTGTGATGGCCATCTCATCTTCAATGAGTCTACGAGATCGAAGCTCTGAGAGTGCTCAATTTGAAATTTTGAGCGCAGAATATAGGTACGGATATTATTGCTAACAAAAAATGGTTTCTCTATTTTATTGGGATAAACAGATGATAGGGCATTGTTAGTGAATTACAGAAAATGTATCTTACATAATTGCTAGGTGTTAAATTCATTTCTTACATGAATTTCAAAACACATTTAATACTTCCTAGATCGAGTTTGTTTGATAGCAACTAAATATTATCCCTTAAAATTATTCAACCCAGTTAATTGTAGTTCAAAATGTAAACTGAGTGCCACAACTTACCAGTTAATCACGAATAGTGGAATAATAAGACACTTCAAACGTACTGTATGCATATGACCGTCTATATACATGTATTCAACCTAGTTGATCATATGTTATATTGTATATATGTTAATAATTTTAAATAAGAAATATATAAAGGATCATTTCTATAGTATTTTATGACAATAATTGAATTGTCATTGTTGTATGAATGCACGTTGATAAAAATTATAAAATAAAGGATATGTGAAAAAAAAAATTGTTTATGTATAAGCAAATTATACATATTGTCTTCTCTCTCTTTCTACACAAGGATGCACAGCACATACAATCACATCCACGGATACTCTAGACATATTGCTATTTTTCAATGAGATAGATAAGTTGTTTTACCTCCATATATCCCCTGTTCTCTTTGAAGTTCAATGTAGTTTGTCATATACTTTTTTGTGCCTCATGTCCACATGCATGCTTCATACAGGCAACTGGCAACAGTTCATTATATCTGGCCATTACATTGGGGTGTTTCACTTCCTAAATTCATGCTTCATTGGTTCTTTGACAGTAACTCTTACCCATCTAATTTGAGTGATGGAAAATGTTATAAGAAAAAAATTTGTGCGCCAATGAATTAATTGCGGTATTTGTGCAAAGAATAGCACCACGTAGATTCTCATAGCATATATATTCTGGTTCATATGACTTCTCTTCTCATATTCTAGTTAATGTTACTTTAGGTTGCTGATTTCTTCACCCATCCTTGCTTAGTTATCTAAGGCTTTTTTAATATAAATATTTGTCAAATTTGCTGATTAAAAAATCTAGCATTTACCTTTTCATTAAGCCTATATGACCATGCATATATAACTGCAAAATAGACATTCTAAATATTTGTCCCTATTGTTCTCAGATAATTAAACTATGTGTGTAAATATCGCTTCTTTTCTCAAAGCCATGCAAAATTGTACAGTGAAGTGCAATTGTATTAAACAATTGGTCTAGTGTTGGAATATTTTTTGGTACAATGATATCTGATTACCTGTAGAAGACAATGGATTTACCTGAAGGTGCAACTTTTAAACAGTGAAAAATATAATTTTCCAACTTCTATGCTGCATTTCATTATTTCTCCTTGTGCTTAAGCTTCTTGAATTTTCTTGCCGCAAGAGGGTCAATGAGAGTCTTATCTTTTAACGGTTGCATCCTGTAGTTAGTGTCTTCATTCCTTCTTTTAGAAGTATTAAACGTAGTATCAATTTCTTCTGCTTTTATGCTATATGCAGTGCCGTTGTTTTAGAAAATGATCATTCGAGCATTCATATTGATGCTGTTATTGATCCCTTGAGTGCTTCTGGTCAAAAGTTATCTTCTCTTCTTCGGATTCTGTCAAAGTACATTCAGCCAAGCATGAGACTTATACTCAATCCAATGGTAAGTATTTTCTTTGCTGCGAGTGCATAGTTATGTGTTTTGCTATTTCATATACCCTGTACATTTTGCACGCCCTCAATCATTTTCAGGCTATTTACTCCACTTTTTATTTAAATAAGCTCATATAAAGTTGTGGCGAGTTAACCATCTTAATGCTATAACCTGTGACTTGTATTTGAAATTTAATGTTGGTATTCCTGGCAGAGTTCTCTGGTTGATCTTCCCCTGAAGAATTACTACAGATATGTAGTCCCAACAATGGTATCACCAATTCTTCGGAGCTAATAATCCCCTTCTAGAATCCCAGGCTTCTTATACTTATTGTTTTGATTTTTCAGGACGACTTCAGCAGTACAGATCATACAGTGCACGGTCCCAAAGCATTTTTTGCGAATATGCCACTATCTAAGACACTTACCATGAATCTTGATGTTCCCGAGCCATGGCTTGTCGAGTCGGTTGTCGCTGTGTAAGTTTCTTGTAGAATTTCATGTTTATTTTATACAGCCATGTTTGTTAAAAATTCTGTTATATATTTTATTGATCATGTGCATGATTCCTTAAATGATTCCTCCTTTCTTATTTTGGAGCTAAATGTTACTGCAATGACCTCTACAACTTGAAAACCTAGCTGGCACCTGGACATTGATATATTTTATTGATCACGTGCATGGTTCCTTAAATGATTCCACCTTTCTTATTTTGGAGCTAAATGTTACAGCCATGACCTCGACAACATATTGCTTGAAAACCTAGCTGACACCAGGACATTGCAAGCAGTTTTTGAACTCGAAGCTCTTGTTCTTACAGGTATTATTATGATTAATGTTAATTGTCTACTGTCCATCAACTGATCAGTTTAAAAGAACTAATCAGAGAGCAATATAACCAGGTCATTGCTCGGAGAAAGATCATGAACCTCCCCGGGGCCTGCAGTTGATCCTTGGAACCAAAAGTTCTCCCCACATGGTTGACACCCTTGTCATGGCTAATCTAGGTTACTGGCAAATGAAGGTTTTTCCTGGAGTTTGGTACTTGCAGCTTGCTCCTGGTAGAAGTTATGAGCTCTATGTTATGAAAGAAGATGCTGATGGAAGTCAGGGAACAACTTTGTCGAAGCGTATTACCATAGATGATTTGCGGGGTAAATTAGTTCACATGGAAGTGGTGAAAAAGAAGGGCAAGGAACACGAGAAATTGTTAATTCCTTCTGATGATGATAATCATTCTTCTAACAAGAAGGTAAAGAAGCTTAATTGTTAATTTTGTCGTTTCTTTTCACCTTGCGTAATCCATATGAAAGAGATTATCTCATTGACTTTACATTGTTTGTACTTAAGTGTTTTATATAATAAACGTCCAGGGGAATCAAAATGGCTGGAATTCCAATTTTATCAAGTGGGCTTCAGGATTTATTGGAGGGAAAGATCAGTCGAAGAAGGGTGAAATCACTTCCACGGTGATTACTCTTTTTCTGTCATTTCTTCATGATGCATACACAGATGCACTTGAGAGATGGACTCACATGTACTTGGCACATTATCTTAGTAACTCACGTGTCAACTTTTAGTAGAAAATAAAAGAAAGTTATTCTTTAAATTAACCATCTTCTTGTCGTGTTCTCTAGGAGACTGGGAGTGTTGGTCGTCATGGCAAAACTATTAACATATTTTCTGTTGCCTCTGGACACTTGTAAGTTTCTTATCTGTAATAATCCTGAGCCAGTTTCTTCCTTCGCTGTACCAACATTTGTTCTAAACTTCTCAAAACATTTTTTGAGTATTGGTGGAGAACCAAGAATTAATATCTTTTATCAGGCTGTGGCATGGTCCTATAATAATGTCAGACATGACTGAATGTTAGGTCTTGAATCTGTGAGAAGTTAAAATTACTCTGGCTGGCTATAATTATTTTGATTTGTCAAGGGTTTTAACTGGTCAACATTTTCCTCCTTTATTTCCTGAGTATCAGTAAACAAGTAACTAGAGATTAAAATGCTGATTCAGAAGCTCTGAATCATTCTTTTTATATTGTCGTGAATAAAGACACAATCATCCTCTTTTTTCACTTCTCGTTTTTCCTTACAAGGGTGAAAATTATACTTTGAACTGTCTGACAGACCTCTTTTCTGTTTATATGTTACTTCTGTGCACTTATAATATCTTTTTTAACCACTTCATGAATTGTATTTGGCAGGTATGAGCGCTTTCTAAAAATTATGATTTTAAGTGTTCTGAAGAACACACATCGGCCTGTCAAGTTTTGGTTTATAAAGAACTACCTCTCTCCTCAGTTCAAGGTTCTGTTCTAACAATCATCATTTTACTGGCTGCACCAGTTCTGCTTTGCCATTTCAGTATAGCCATGCTGAATATCTTTGATTGTTTGGGTCATCTGTTTTTGGTTGTTTGTGTTTCTATCTCCAGGATGTAATCCCTCATATGGCTTCTGAATATGGTTTTGAGTACGAATTAATTACCTATAAGTGGCCTACATGGTTACATAAACAAAAAGAGAAACAGCGAATCATTTGGGCTTATAAAATCCTCTTTCTTGATGTCATTTTTCCTCTTGCCTTGGAAAAGGTATTTTACTTTGTTCTAGCATAAAAACACTATGCCTCTTGATCAGCATTGTCTTAATATTGGATTCTATGGAATGTCTAATGTAATAAGTTTGACACCTGCAGGTTATATTTGTTGATGCAGACCAGATTGTGAGGGCAGACATGGGAGAACTATATGACATGGATTTAAGAGGCCGGCCTCTTGCTTATACTCCATTCTGCGACAACAACAAAGAAATGGACGGCTACAGATTTTGGAAACAAGTAGATACGCCTCAATTCGACTAATTTAACAATTATCTCCATTTATGCAAAATTAACAAAAAAATTAACGTTCTGAAACAGGGTTTCTGGAATGACCATCTACGAGGAAGACCATATCATATTAGGTAACTGCAGCTTTTTATTGAACATATTTTGCTAATTTTGGTATTTCTCATTAACGATAACAGCCCGCCTGACAACATTGTGTGCTTCTGTAGTGCTTTATATGTTGTTGATCTGGTCAAATTCCGGGAAACAGCAGCAGGAGATCAACTAAGAGTTTTCTATGAAACCTTAAGCAAAGATCCAAACAGTCTTTCTAATCTTGATCAGGTAAGTTAATATTTTAACGGTTCTATGTTTATTTTGTGCACATCTGAAATTCATTTGTCTACTATTCCACGTTATATATAGAGCATGTTAGGGATGTCTTTCTGTCTAAATTCCATTTAGAGTCAATATTTTTGCCAGATGATCGAAAGCATTAACCCCATCAACAGTAGAATCTCTCCCTTTTCTTCCTTTAATGTAATGCATGGTTTTTTCAGGATCTTCCAAACTATGCCCAACACATGGTACCCATCTTCTCTCTTCCCCAAGAATGGCTGTGGTGCGAGTCTTGGTGTGGTAACGCGACAAAGTCCAAGGCAAAGACGATAGATCTCTGCAACAATCCCATGACAAAGGAACCCAAGCTTCAGGTGATAATTAATTTCATGAATTTCGCTTCTTTTGTGTCCCTTCGTCCCGTCATCATAGCTTTATCTTTCCACGACATTTCTGTGTTCAGGGAGCTAAAAGAATAGTTGCAGAGTGGCCGGATCTTGATTTAGAAGCTAGACAATTCACTGCTAAAATTTTAGGTGAAAATGTTGAACCGCAAGAACAAGCAGCACCTCCTCTCCAAAGCCAAGACAAAATCGGCGACTTTTCATCAGAAGATGAGGAATCAAAAGCAGAATTGTAAGTGTAGTAAGCTATGAAGCAGTTGGAGTTTTAACCCGTGCTTAACAAGCCTCGGGTATGCCCCTCCCACATACATGCTTGCTGAGGATCTCATTAGAAATTCGACTAGAAAAAATCTTGGAGAAGCTATTTTTTGCCAGGGAAAGCCGAGTACAGAATTTGGTAGAGAGCCTTTCATAGCATAAGGTTGGTGAAACAACCTTTGAAACTATATTGATATGCTTTTTAACATTGTATCATTTGGAAAACCCAATGTTATTAGTGAAATTTTGCCTTGAACCCTTTCTTAACACTGTCCCTCTTACAAATGTCGAATATTGTCGATGTAATACAAAAAGCATAGACACGGGTAAGATAAATCTGGATTGAGATAGTGATTAACATTGTAAAGACCTAGGCCTCATGCCCGACCGTTCTCTTACGTACCATCCGCTTTGGGAGCGCGTTTTTTGTAACGATCCAGGCCACTTGTTCAAGTTGTTATATCATATGTACTGTCCACTTTGGGATGACATTTGACCCTTATCCTTAATAGAAATTCGTGAGGGGGGTATTATAGTGTTAGATGCCCTCCCAAAGTGTGTAGTATGTGTAATATAATGACTTGGACATGAGACCTGAGTTGTTACAACAAAAAAAAAAAAGAGAGAGAGAGAGAGAGAGTTAACTAGGGGTAAGAAGGTAGATGTCTTCCCAAAACGGATAATAAGTAAAAGGACGTTCAGACACGAGGCTCGGGTCATTACAAACATAGCAGCAATCTGTTGAAATACAAAGGCTGAGGTTGTCTATATGTGCAAATTTAGTTCTCAACAATGTCTTGTTTCGTCTGAATTCTCATCTGTCTAGTATTAAATAAGACAACTTTGTTCTTCAATTTTGGATTTACACAGGATTCTGTTCCTTGTTTTATCATTTTGTTTGTTGTATTAAGAAGGGCACATCCCATAGAATCCATCTAGTCCTATTGTTTATATTCTATTATTTTATTTTATAATTTTTGGGTTCTTTTAAACAAAGTAAATAGAAATGGTGCGTGCCATATAATGTGAAATTCCATGTAGTCCCAAAAGAAGTTGGAGAGAAATCTCAATTTTCACCATTAATGAAACATTTCTTTGTTAGGACGAAATCATAATGGGAGATACACCCAATCATAAAAATTCCTATTGAATTTAGTCGTTAAATCTACTCAAAAAAATCATAATGAGGTGCATGGTCGGTCCGCTACTATTGGTAGTGCTTGTCAATGTTGACATGTCACATTGATTTCTTATTGCAAATGCTCGTGATTCGTTGATGTTACATCGACAATTGACATGCATATTAACATGTATTTTTAACACAGTATCTCATTTTTTACATTTATTTTTTAGTAGACAATGATAGGAAATGCATATTCAACAAACCTACAAACGCAAGTGAATGCTTTTCACCTACCAAATAATAATGCATTCATGGCGATTATTATTGGTCCGTCATTAATAATATTGAATACTAAACATGTTTTTGAAAGTAAACTTAGAGATCGTACCGAATAATTTCAAATTTATCATTTTCTTCAATTTAAAAATAATTGATTTTTTTTTTTCTGAAAAAATGTTTATGAAATAAAGTTTTGTCTTTCCAAGATTTTGACATGATTTTTCCATAATATCAACTCGACTTTATGCTGTCTTCCAGTGGACCAAGTGAACAGTCAAATGGCTAAGGTATAATTAAGTGTGTGGGTCTATGACTCTTCAATGTTCGAGATTGAGATCCAACTAACGAGATCGTATAGTTTATTCGACAGCATAAAATATTATCGACTTAATGTCAAGTATCCGGTCTCTTATCCGGTCGGAATAGTCAAATCAAACTCGAAAATAAATTGAAATTGAATGAACCATATGAAACGTATCTGAATTTGGAGGATCTTGAAGAAATAAGGTATAAAATTTTATTTTATTTTGTTGTTTAAATGATTTAGAGGGTGTTTGACGTGGATTAAAATTAAATTTTTAGTAGATTGTGATATAAATTTTTGAAATATGTGGTTGAAAAGCTGTGAAACTTATGAAAGATATGGTTAATATTGATTATTTGACTTAAAATTTGATTTTAATAAGAACCAAACAAGCCTTTAGTTTTCAGTCTGTTCCACAATTTGGAATAATCTCCATCTAAGCATGATCTAGGTTATGATAACGTCAGATGTGGCAATCATGATGCTTTATGACCCTGTCGTTTGCTATACTATATACTCTCCACCCGTGGATAGATATATTTTACTTAAAAGTTATTTTTTTTTAAGTAAATTAAAATTCGAAAAAGGAAATTTTGTTAATAAAATTGTTGGGTATGTGAAGATGTGTTGTTATATATTTCGTAAATTTATCAATTAATCAAAACTATCACTCAAGTGAATGAATGTGAGATTATAAGTTTCATTAAATTTCTGAATGAATTCAAGAATATATTTTAGTTAAAATTTGTTAAAATAGCTATTTATAATATTAATTTCATATTTGATTTAACTAAAAAAATTGAAGTTAAGATCAACAATTAATTTTAACCATACATTTCATGAAATTCACAATTTTTATCGATTTTTCTAATGTGGGCACTTCAGTATCAGGTTCAATTGTCAGGAATGAAACATATTATAGTCACATATTTCATCAATTTTTATTAAAATCTATTAAAATTTTATTTTTTAATAAAATCGAATATCGCTAAGTAACATGCTACTTATGAATAACTTTAATTTAAAAAAATTACAGTCTTTTTTGAAATTTTTTAAGAATGGGGACAAAAACTCGAGAATAAAATCTTGATATTTCACTCTATTTCCTCATTAAAGAAACAAGTTCATTATTGTTTTCATTCATAACATTGACCTTAAGTTATCAAAGACTTCACAAAACTTTTTATTTAGATTTCTCCTATTTTACGTGTAATCTGTATTTACTTTTTATAAATAGATAGTGATATTGTGAAGACGCACTTATTATGTTGAATTATCTCGCGCCACTAAAGAGTGGCATCTTTAATTATTCTAAATTTTCATTTTTTGGACAAAAATATAGCACAAGTAATTAACATCCACCACAATAATGTTAGCAGCCCATGCACGCATATATACAAAATAGCCAAAATTTTGGTCATTATGGGAAAAAAACATAATTCAATCAAACCATCTATCTATCCCAGATGCTCCCACTTGCCTCATTATCATTCCCCACCCCACCCCACCCCATCCCATCCCACCCCACCCCACCATTCTTTTCACACCACAATTATTTAACAATGACCCTTGAGCTAGCTACCTACTTGAGCACAACAATAATATCAAAATCACTTGTGAGTTATCTCCATCCTCTTCTTTCTCTACTTTCTTGTAGTTTCAGTACAACATTTCATTTCTTAGAACCCTAATTACAAGCAAATTTAATTAATTTCTCGACCCTTTTTTCCTTTCTGGTGATCGTACTATAGAAATAGAAATGAAATTTCCATCTGATGGCAATAGTATTTACTCTTCAAGTGCCCAACTGAAGAAAGCTGAGATTACTGATGAAGAACAAGTATTTATTAACAGTGGTTCAGGAAGGGATCTCACTTTTCGAAGTCTGTCGAAACTCATAATCCCACCATTGGGTTCTTCGGATTCTAACCAAACCCAAAATTACTCAAAAGGAAGAATCATCTCTCCCGTGGATTCAAGATACAGGTCTGTCTCTACATCCATCCATGCATGCATATATTATATATATACATACATACACTTCTATTTTATTTTGTAAGAATATTTGAATGAGTATGTTGGTGTTACAGATGTTGGGAAACTCTAATGGTGATTTTGGTAGCTTACTCAGTATGGGTTTGCCCTTTTGAAATTGCATTTCTTGATTCGAGTCCAAAGAAAGAGCTATACATCGCAGACATTATCGTGGACATATTCTTTGCAGTTGATATTGTCCTAACATTTTTTGTTGCCTACATTGATTCAAGAACTCAACTTCTTGTCCTTGATTCAAGAAAAATTGCTACAAGGTCAGAATATTTCTTCTTCATTAATTACTTTTCTTTTTTGATTAAATTATGAATATTTTTTTCGTCGTTCCATTCTGTAATTCATAGTACGTTGTTCTGTTAGAATGACAGTAAACAAATATTTAATTACAGCAACCTTTTGTGCTTATCATTAGGTGATCAGAGAAAGAATTTATCATCGAAGTTAATGATTTTCTCATTTTATTTAATAAATTTGTACAGAATTTATTATTCGATTCTTACATAGTCAAAATTGTATTATTCTATGAAATAATGGAGACCCTTTTAACCAATTGGTAAGAAGGAATGATTAAAAAGCAAAAGAGGAAAAGGTCCACTTTTTTTTTTGGCAGAATTGGAAATTAAATAATAAATTAAATTAAGTTCGAGATGATCCTAGAATGTAAATATCGGCAACATAGGGACCATATTTGTTAAAGAATACTAATGGCAGTGAACCCATGCCCACTACTCCAATATGGTACATAAAATTTTATGATTGATTGATGGTGCCTTAGGTTCCACCTAGAAGACAAATAGTAACATGTCATTTAGGGAATATATTTATTATATCGTCTAAGTCTATTAAATAATTTAGTAAGTAGGGGCCTAATTTGGGACACTTAGCCCCGTATTTTTTTAAACTCATTTTTTATTTAAATTTATTTTCAACTACAAAATTTATAGAATATATAATTTTATTTGGGACTAAATCATATTTTTGATTCTCAACCTATTATATGAGTAGAGAGTTGGTCGTCATCGTACTCAGTGGCGGAGCTAGAAAATAAGATTTGTGGAGACAAATTACATCAAAATTTAATTGTGGGGATAAAAATTGAAAACTACAAGAATTTTTTTGAAAATCTTAAAATAAAAAAAATAAAATAAAATATTGAATTGTCAAATTTATTGTGGAGACCTCATTGCCCCCACTATAAATCCGCCACTGCATGTATTTTAGTTGTAAAACATCTATAACGACAAAATCATCCAAATAGTGGTGGTCCTCGTAAAAGCATTCCTTGCTTCAAATTTTTGAGTATTGTCCCCTTGTTAGGCTGTGAACCGTTTATCATTTTGTAAAAATCTAGCTTATGTTTGGTCCCATTTTTTTGAACTCATTTTTTCAAAACTATACCTTCTCCCATAAAGTAATATTACACGTAAATTGAAAATTTTTATTTTTATTTTTTTAACTACACATTCTTAAAAAATAAAAATCAATTCATTTTTTCCCTAAATTTCTATTAAAATGGAGCCCCAAAAAAGGTCTCAATAGATTCGATCCAGGGGTGAATGGAGGGGGAACTGGGCTTGGAGTCCCCCAGCCCATATCCACTTTCTGATCCTAATTTTCTGTTTTGTTAATAGTTTTTGTCTTTTTTTAATAGTTGATTGTAGAGCGGGGAATGGTTAATTATTGTGTTTAAATTCAAATGGTTGGCTTGAAAAATTATAAAAAAATATTGTATTTGTATGGTTATACAATCAAATTAATAGAAAAATAATACTAAAAAGTGATAAAGCATCGTGAATAATATTTTGGAAATCATTTATATATTTATCAAAGGTGAGTGATATTGACATAGACTTGAACATCATACGAAAAGTGACCGTGACATTGATCAAATTAAAGAAAAATGTAGAATTCTTTTTTTGTTTGAAGGGTGTGATTGATTTAAACAACTGTTTGTGTTTTTAAATTTTTTTGAATATATTTAGCGTAAGTTCACATAATAATAATAATAAAGTGAAAATTCGAATTTGTAAATTTAAAACCCTTTTTAATTAAATTTTATGACATTATTTATGGGTTGATTTTATGGTTATAATGTTATTACTTGTTTTATCAATTGCATTTTTATTCCACTCATTCTAAAACCTCATTGTGTATTTTTTTTCCCTAATATTTAAACTTATACTCCTCAATTTTACTCTTAGTACACATTACTAAGTAGGTATTTTATTTGTTACTACATTACTAATTTTTTATTTATTTGCTAATTACTAATGGTAATAATTATATTCAAAAATAATTATTGACTTCTTGTTATTTTGTCGACTTATTTTTGTACAAAATTTTACTATATTGGTTTTCTAAATTTTCAGCCCTCGATAAAAAAAAGGATAAAACTATTTATACATTTCTCTCTACCATTTGGTTGTAGATAGATGATGTGACAATTTTATAATGGTTGAATTAAACGTGTAGAATGTGATAGGTAATATGTGATTGTGTCAAGTGTAAATTCAGTAAGTCGGGATGTAAATTAGAATGTACATATAGCAAGATTGTAAGAAAAATCATGAATCCGCCCTTGATTCGATTTCTAGTCTTTGAGTTAGGACTTCCCAAAGCAATCTAATAAATTCATCAAGTAATTATAAATGATCAAAAGTGCCAGTCATTAATAGAATTCCTTGTCGTCACTCTGTAAATATATTCATTTTACATGTATTAATTCACTGTACATTACGTTGCATACAGAATTTAGACCTTGGATAAATTTGGTTTGTAAATTTTTGGGAAAATAGGTACCTCTCAACCTGGTTTCTAATGGATGTGGCTTCAACAATCCCATTTGAAACAGTAGCTTTCTTGTTTACCGGGAGACATCAAGCTGGTGTCTCCTACTCAGTTCTAGGAATGCTCAGATTTTGGCGTCTTCGCCGCGTCAAGCGCTTCTTTACAAGGTCAGTATTTCACCTATACTGACTTAATAATATCACATTTCTTCGAGTAGACTACAAAGTTCTTAGAAGATAGAAAAACATGTCATCAAGCTATGTGTCTATGGCTAAGGCCTTGGTGAATTGGTAAAGGAGTTGGAATGCGATATTAAAATTTTTTGATTCAAATGGCATTGCAGGATTGAAAAAGATATCAGAGTCAGCTATTTTTGGGTCAGATGTGCCAGGCTTTTATTTGTAAGTATTTGTTATCAAAGTTATCTTCAATATCAAAATTGTTTTACTGGCATGCCGAGGGGACGATTGGGAATTTATCATGTTATCAGTATGAGTTTTACGGGAAATGAGATCGAGAGGATATGTATATGGTATGATTAGACCTACACGATCCAACATTTTGTACCTATGTTTCCAGGTAACTTTGTTCCTAGCGCATTGTGCTGGATGCCTATACTACTTTTTAGCTGTCAAATATCCACACGAAGGAAAGACATGGATTGGATCTGCTATTCCGAATTTCAAAGAGACGAGCCTTTGGATAAGATATATTTCAGCCCTGTATTGGTCCGTCACTACCATGACTACAGTTGGATATGGTGATCTACATGCAGTGAATACCTTGGAAATGGTGTTCATAATTTTCTACATGCTTTTCAATCTTGGCCTAACTGCTTATATTATTGGTAACATGACAAACTTGGTTGTTGAGGGCACTCGCCGTACAATGGAATTTGTGAGTCCTTTTTTCTATCTGATGGAAAGTAGGTGACAAAATACATGGAAAGAAAGTGATTTTATTGTTGTATTTTCTTGTAGAGAAATAGCATTGAAGCTGCATCGAGTTTTGTGTCCCGTAACCGGTTGCCTCCCAGGTTCAAAGACCAGATATTGGCTTATATGTGTCTAAGGTTTAAGGCTGAGAGCTTGAACCAGCAGCAACTCATTGAACAGCTACCGAAAACACTATGTAAAAGTATCCGGCAGCATTTGTTTCTGCCTACAGTCGAGAAGGTTTATCTCTTTAAGGGTGTCTCTAAGGAAATTCTATTGCTCCTGGTAAGCAATATATATTTAGTTGAAAGAAAAATCTCATGCCTAAATTAGCATCCGAGATTTTGATTGCTAAAATCTGTTTAAAATGATCAGGTTGCAGATATGAAAGCTGAATATATCCCTCCAAGAGAGGATGTTATAATGCAAAATGAAGCACCAGATGATGTATACATAATTGTATCCGGTGAAGTTGAAATGATCGACTGTGACAAGGACAAAGAAAAAGTCATTTGGACATTCAAATCAGAGGACATGTTTGGAGAAGTTGTAGCATTTTGTTCTAGACCTCAAATCTATACATATCGTACGAAGACACTTTCACAATTGCTGAGGCTGAAAACAAGCAATCTGATAGAAGCTATGAAGACCAGACAGGAAGATAATGTTACCATGATTAAAAATTTCCTTCAGGTTGGTCATTAGGTACTTGGCTTAACTATCAAAGGTTTTGTTCTGTCATGCTGCTAGGACAATAGAATGTGCTGAACTGTGTAGAGATTAATTATGTTGTTCACTTATCCGCTCGACTGGGAATTGACCTAGTTTCTTATGATGAATTTAACTAATGGATGGATGTTAAAATGTGGTGATCGCAGCATCACAAAAAGCTGAAAGATTTATGCCTAGGGGATTTATTTCTTGAAGGCGGGGAAGAAGATGGTGACCCAAACATGTCAATAAACTTGCTCACAGTTGCCAGTACAGGCAATGCTGCTTTTCTTAATGAGCTTCTAAAGGCCGGGCTGGATCCCGATATTGGAGACTCTAAAGGAAGAACCCCATTGGTACGTCAATTTCTGCCAGTAAACTGAATCATGATTTATCTTTGGGTTTTGTTTCCTAAAGTATTGTGAAAGAGTGACCAGACTAATTTCAACTCATTAAATCAAGAAATGCATGGTTAAGATCTTGATAGAACAAAATAAACATACATAATAATAGGAGAGAGAAAAAAAAAGAAAAAAAAGAAATAGAGTATGTACAAAAAAGTAAATTTTTAAACATGTTTGGGAACAAAAGTTTACTTATAATTAGCTTAGCTTAGCCAAACATACCTGCTTTCTTTGAACTTGACACCGTTGTCATCCTAACGCGTCTTGTTCAACACCTCAGCATATAGCAGCGTCTAAAGGGCATGAAGAGTGTGTAGTGGCGCTCCTCAAGCATGCATGTAACATACACTTGAAAGGTAAAGTGTCATCCTCTTATCTCTATGCATATGTATATAATGTATAATTATTTAACATTTTCTTGATGGGTTTTTTCACATTGAAATATGATGAATAACATAATTGACGGCAGATATGAATGGTAACACGGCGCTATGGGAAGCCATTGCAAAAAAGCAACATTCAATATTCATGATTTTGTATCACTGGGCTTCCATTTCTGATTCCTACATTGCTGGTGACCTTTTATGCATGGCTGCAAGAAGAAACGATTTGACAGTGGCAAAAGAACTCCTAAAACACGGATTACATGTCGACTCAAAGGATCATCATGGATTGACTGCTATCCAAGTTGCGATTGCGGAAAATCACATTGACATGGTGAGACTTCTGATGATGAACGGGGCCGAGGTCAATGATACAGTTAAAAACAAGATTCCTCCAGTAAATTTCAATGACATACTGCAAAAGCGTGAGGTAGGATACCGTATATCAATTCCTGATGCACTGGATGAAGATGTTCTTAGAAGGCATGAAAATGAGAAGGATCACGGTGGAGAAAGTTTTCAGGGACTGTGTGTTCCTAGAGTTAGTATATATAAAGGCCACCCCATGGCACGTAGAGAATCACATTGCACCGAGCCAGGGAGGTTGATTAGGTTGCCAAATTCCCTCGTAGAGCTCAAGAACATTGCAGGTAACAATTTATTTTGCCTTCAATTGAGTAGAGCTTTTCACAATTTGATATTTGATTCTTTGTGGCAGGTAACAAGTTTGGGTTTGATGCTACAGACGCATTGGTGGTTGATGGAGAAGGAGCAGAAATTGACTCTATCGAAGTGATAAGAGATAACGACAAACTGTTTATAACTGAAAATCCAGATTATATTATGTAAAAAATTCTACAAGAAACAGCCAATAGAGCATAGGTTGCTAAATATGCACCTATATATCAGATAATCAAATCAAACTTTTGCCCTGTGGTATTATGGGCTTATTACCAATTGTATGTTTTGGGTTCAATTAGTAACAATGATCTAATCGTATTTTAGTATCTGGCAAAAACAATTAAAAAAACTTTATGTGACAACAATGGTCTCGACAAACAATGGCAAAGAATATAGGGTCTTTACTCTCCCTGCAAAAATAAAAAATCAAATATAATTTAATTAATTACCAAGATCGTCAAAAATTGCTGTAGATGCCGTGTTAAAAGGATTCACCCAAGCAACTTAGTGGCCGATCTGCATCCACCAGCATATGCATAAACAGTTACAAAACCGGGCTTCACAAGCGACTGTAAATGCGATCTAGAATGGTGAAACTCCCATTGAAAAAATTTGAAGCAATGAATTCTGAATTTGAAACTAAAAGGACTTCAGAGGTGCAAAAATTTGGGAACAGTAGGACCAAATCGCGCGCGGTGGGTTTGAGTATTTTATATGGGGAAGAGATGTGGCGTGGGTTTGACTAGGAACCGTAGATTCGAGGGGAGGATGAACATGGACGAAGGGTGGTGTGGGCAGTGGGCGTTTCGCGGTCACCGACTGTGAGTGAAAGTATCGTTGCTTGCCTACGTTTGGGCCCCATTTTAAGGATTACGCGTACATCCATAAGAGATGATATAAAGGACAATCATGCTAATTGTACCTAAAACTTTGATAACATTTTTGACATAACGTCACATGACGGTCTCCCATTGGAAGGCGTCAGCGGTGCAGGGGGCCACCATGTGGCGTTATGTCAAATATATTATCCAATCATGCTACAACTATATTATTTTTGACATCAAATTTGATATTGTGCCACGTATTACAACACGATTGGCCAGTTTAAGACGGCGCCCCAATAGGGGTCCGCCGCGTGGCTTTTATATCAAATGCTATGTGTACACAGCATTTTTCTCATTTTTCATCTTCAACAAAGCAATTTTCAATAAAATAATATTACACGTAAAATTTTTCCTTATTTTTTAATCACACATTCTCCAAAAGCTTATTATTTCAAAATATATTTTTCCCAAAATTTTTTAAAAATGGAGCCAAACAAACAAATAATTTTACATGTAAATTTAAAAATAAAAAATAAAAAATCCTACTATTCATTCATATATCCTCAAAAAAATAATAATAATTACTTTTTACGTAATCCATTTTAAAACAATGGGTCAAACATTGCTTAATTTATATTTAATTGAATATTTATGTATTTCTTTTAAAATGTTATCATGTAATTTAAAATACTACCATAATTATTTTTATAAATTATCTAATAAAACAACCATCTGAGTGACACAAAACCCACAACTTCAACATATAGAATAATTTCTCTCTTAAATTCTTAGTACATCACAACCATTAATGAAGAATAATGTCTTTCATTTATAATGACTACTACCATATAGTCGGATGCCATGGTTATAAATACAACTACCACATGAACTAATGAGTAATGACCATTATATAAATAACATGAGAAACAGCTAATTTACAAAGTGACGACACAGTCCACGGGTGAATATGTGATTACAAACAACACAAATCTAAAGAATCATCTAAACTCGTGGCTCAACCGCGCCATGCTCATAGAACAGTCAACCTCCATGCACGACCCCTGGCTACCCATTTACGCCATATACTAATGATAAGGAAAGTGAAAACGAGAACATTGGTACCGATGTCAAGCATTCTGTCAATCCTTCCCTCCTGTAGAGTAGTTTATGTAAAAACTATTTTACATATACAAATGCACTACAATAATGAGTACGCTAAAATTGGAAAAGGCCCATTTTCCATAGTGGGGTTTAAAGAAAAATCCAAAAATTTGCACATAAAAAATGAGGGAGAAAAAAAATTTATTTGACTTATTTTCAAGCTTAGCTACGAGGATGAAGCATTCATTGCACATGTTGTCCATCTTGTGTGCAAATCAAAAACTCTTCACTGGTTCAATTCTCGGAATATTTCCAGGCACGCCACCTATTAAGGTTCCATATTATATCTAGGAGGAATATGTAATAACACAGAGAAACGAGAATGAATAGAAAAGAGATTCAAAACAATCTGCAGGCTCAATGATAACGTTACAATAATGCAAGCACCAGCAAATTCACTTACTAGGAAAAAGCCAC
This sequence comes from Fraxinus anomala, assembly GCA_903798345.1. Lineage (NCBI taxonomy): Eukaryota > Viridiplantae > Streptophyta > Magnoliopsida > Lamiales > Oleaceae > Fraxinus > Fraxinus anomala. Next base: position 39,339 of record CAIGRN010120034.1, read on the forward strand.
GAACTCCACCAATATCTGCCGAACTTTCTGGACGACAACAATGACATCCTCTTCATGTCCAATAAGCCGAGATATCACAGGAACCAAGTTAGTAATCTGGCAAGAACACAGTGGACATTTGCATGGTCGGATAGATGATCTAAATGCCCAAAACTCTTATATGCAACTGGTTGAAAAAGTAGAAGCAGAGAATAAGAAAGAGATGAGGAAATTATGGAAAATTTATGCAGTTTTCTCCTTCCATATTTAGCAATAGTCTCAGTTAACGACTGTTGATAATAGTTGCTGAGAAAGGCGCTCAAAATCCGGATAAAGAAACTCTAGAAAATTTTTGAACTCCAAAAATCCAGCAAGGATCCAGTACTTTTATCAGGTTCTTTAACATACTGAATAACATACATCTAGTAAAATTACAAAAGTCACCAAAAATGGTACCCATGAGTTTCTTTAGTGCATTGAAAAATACACTAGCAGTTCGTATGAATATCAAGAAGAAACCATTACTCATTACCAATTTACTATGTATACCTGGTTTACAAGATTCAACAAGTCTGACTAACAAAATTTTTATTCTCTTTCTTTCTTAATACCATCCACTACTATCCAATTCTTTCTAACATATGGGCACAAGCACTAGAGGGAATACTCTATGATAGTTTCATTTCTTGAAAATTGTTCTATTCAATTATTCATTTTGTTGCCTACACATTATTTTCTAGAAAACCTCAGGAGTAAATCAATAAGTAAATGTCACATACAAAAAACTACATGCTTATAGACAATCAAAACAAGGGAAAGAGAACTACCAAGAGAACATCATTAGTTCTGTTTGATGGGACTTCTGCTTCTTGTAGAAGAACACTCTGGAAAGCTACATGAGATCAATTATCTTTAAAAGCTCTTCCAGCAAAATAAAGTACTATCAAAAAAATTTATTTAAACATGTTTGAAAGTCGCTGTACACTTCTAATAAATTATCTAAACATATCCAAAAGCAACTTTTTTGGTGCGTCATAAATGAACCATTGATAACAGTCAAATCACTAATTTATTGCTACATTTAAGCTATTCAAACATCGCTAATCACACCATTTGTTACTTATCATATACACTTGAAAATAAAAACTATATCAGTCTCGAAATAAAAAGAAATGTAGGTGATAACAAAAACTTACCAATGATCGCAATTAGTTCTACATGGAATGGTGAACCTATCAAAACAAATTGGGCATACATCATCAATAGGAGGCAAATTTTTTCCCTCTTCCGTTTCTATACATCGGGGGTTTCTCCCTTTTTCCAAGATTTTCACTTTGCAAGCACATTTTATAAGAGCTGGAATTCATTATCCCATAGTGTAGATGTATGTAAATGCTTGTTTATATGAATGTAAACCACAGCTGGGATTAATACTGAAATGAAGCAAGTTAGAAGTAGAAATTACAGAAACGGAGTATTCGCAAAACGGTGTTTTCTTTTATCAATTTATATATAATATTGCCGGCACTCCATCGAGGCGGCAATTCTTTGATGTTGTCACACTCATGAGGATTGACATTAAGAGGGTGTTTGGTGTGGATTAAAATGAATTTTTAGTAGATTGTGATAGAAATTTTTGAAATGTGTGGTTAAAAAGCGGTGAGACCCATGAAAGATGTGGTTAATATTAATTGTTTGACTTTGACTTAGATTAAAATCTGATTTTAATCAGAAATAAACAAGCCCTAATTATAAACCATAATTATTCATATCCTCGTACTAATGATATATTTAATACACTATTAAATTTGTAATATCTGTACAATTCTATTTATTCTTAGAACGGGAGAATAAAAGGAATTTTTCATACCCAATATGGACATTAGTATAGTTGACTTTATTAGATGGGAAAAAACATAAACTTCATCCTTGGACAAATATAATAGAATAATGTTATTTAGTATAAGTTGTGCTAGAATACGGTCATACTTAGCATTAGTTGATTCAATATGAGGTCAATGTGTCATTATCATGCAGAAGTTGGGTAAATATATTCATATCACGATTTTTGTTGGCGGCAAGTACTTATATTTTTAACTTTTTTGTCTTTAGTTTTTCATTAATTAACACATATTCTCCTTAGTAATGGTTTTGTCCAGAATAACAACTAGGATGACATGAATATATTTATACCTCATATTTTAAAATAAACAAGAAAAATACAAAATATTAACGAAATATATGTCCCTTGTTTTGTTAGCCCTAGAGTAACTAACTAAGAGGGGGGTGAATTGGTTTTTGAAACTTTTTCGACAATTAATTTCAAAATTATTCAATACATAAGAAACAAATGCAAAGTGTAATNGCAAAGTGTAATAAAAGAGATAACTGTACAAATTTGATAACTCAATTCAAGTATAGATATAGCACTATATAAATGACGATGGCAAGTAAAGTGCAATGAAGTAAAGATAATAAACGAATTTAATGGAGTTCAATCAAATGCAATGATCTACGTCCCCGTTACCAAACTCTCTATCACGAGTAAGGTCAAATATACTATAATGGTAACTTACAAACAATGAGTACCGATATTAAGTGACTTACAAAAAAGAGCACTTATTCTTAGGTGACTTACAACAAGGATCACCTATCCTTAGATTACTTAAAACAATGAGCACATATCCTTAACAACAATCGAGTTTTCACAAGGTTCTCGAAACCACCAAAATAGAAATGATAATTTTACAATTTGAAAGCACTCTCTTAACAAATGATATAATCAATTTAAGTATTAGAGAGTTAGGATAACATTTCAATAGATAACAAATAGTAAAGCTCAAGTGTTAATGTTGTAAACTTTGAT
>CAIGRN010120038.1:0-21079 GCA_903798345.1 Fraxinus anomala
ATGAGATATTGCCAAAATAAAAATTACCATAAAAGACAAGAACGCTTAATCGAGGGTCTAAACGACGGAATCTGCCCAAAATTTGACATGCATCAGGGCCGAAGGCCCTGAGTTGTGATCATTGGCCCGTTTCCAATTGAATTAGACTAGCAATTCGCCAAAAAATGGACAAACCCAAAGTAATCATGAAATCATTATTTTCCCTTGCGATCTCACTTCATCATAAATTCTAACTCCTTGTACACTTCATCGATGTCCCTCATCGTTGAATTGTATCTTGATCTAATGGTGACCATATATCCAAAAGCTGTGTGAAAAAGTCTACGTGCTGATGTAGTTGTGTGTCTGTAATGATGATAGGCAAGTGAAAGACTGGTTTCTCTCAACATCGACAGTGCCTCAGACAACTGTTGGAAATTGAGTATTAAAAACGATATTCCACATTCCAAGTTCCATCTTTCTATAGCACAAGTAGCACAGGAATGGCACATGGACTATGCTCCTTCTCACATACCCCTTGCTCATCAATTCCTCCACTTGCCTCTGAAGTTCCTTTGTCTCCTCGGGGTTACTTCTATAAGCTAGTCGGTTTGAAATGACAGCTCCAGGAACAAAGTCAATTTGATGTTCAATGCCCCGAATGGGTGGTAATCCACTAGGCATGTCCTCCAAAAACACATATTCAAATTCCTGCAATAAATAAATAGCTAAACTAGGGAGGGGTGTGTTAGGTTCCTCAAAATTATGGAATGATTCCTTATAAACCAACAATATCATTTATTGTCTTTCATTTATCGCTTTTTTTTAACTCATTCCCCTTTGCAAAAAAAAAAAAAAATTACTTTCGACTTTTCTCTCCTCTCAGAAGACTCGTTTTCTTTTCCCTCATGTGGCTTCTCTCTCTTTTGCTCTCCCCTAGCCACCTCAACATTTTCTCTCGTGCTCACCATCTCACTATTTTCTTTTTTCTTTTTCTAATTCTTTCACTCTCCTTTCTTCCTCATTCTTCAATTTGATTTGGTCTTAATACACTTGTGCCGATGTTAATGGCGCAATGGTAATGAACATTCTATCCTTAACAAAACTATAGTGATTCTTGTACCCATCATGAATGACTTTCCTATCATATTACCATGGTCTACCCAACAAAATATGCCCCGCATGCATAGGTACCACATCACACATCACTTCATCCTTATATCTACCAATGGATAAACTAATCAACACCCTCTTATTCACCTTAACTTCTCCATTATCATTCAACCATTGTAACCTATATGGCCTAGAGTGTCTCAATAAAGTTAATCCCAATTTCTGTACAAGATTCGTGCTACCTACATTAGTACACCTACCCCCATCAATAATCATGCTACATACCGTATTGTTAACGTAGCATCGTGTATGGAATATGTTCTCCTTTTGTTGCTCCAAGTCATTTGTCTTGATTTGAGTGTTAAGAGATCGCCTCATGACCAATAACTCACCAATAGCAAATTCAGTGTCATTCCCTTCTTTGACCTCCTCCAATGCTGGCATGCCTTCATAGTCTTCCTCATTGTCACTCACCACCTCTCCATTGCGCACAATCATCGTTATTTTGTTTGGACATTGAGAAGCAATGTGTCTAGTTCCCAAACACCTGAAGAAATTGATATCCCGATTTCTAGCTGGCTGTGGCTTTGTTTTGGGAGTTGTTTTAGTAGCCACATCATCTTTTTCCTTTAATAGTTCAGTCATTCCTTTTGCTACAGCTCCCACCTCGATTTCCAAGATGAATTAGAACCCGAAGTACCCATTGGTTGCCTAGTTGTCCCCTTCCTCTTCCAACTATTTTTCCACCTTCATGGCCANCAATGTCTCTATTCAACCCATTTAGGAAATGGCCATGGTGGCATCCCGATGCTCTTCCACATTCGCCCTGATCATCAAAATTTCTATCTCCCTATGATAGTCTTCCACATTCTTCGACCCATGATATAAACTTTGCAATTTTTGGTGTAGCTCCCCATAATAGTGAATAGACATAAATCACTTCTTCATGATAGTTTTCAACTCATCCTAAGTATTAATTGCGTGCTCCCGATTCCTCCTCCTTAATGTAACCACTTGATCCCATCAAATTATAGCTTAGTCAACGAACTCAAGAACTGCAATTTTCACCTTCTTCTCCTCCGAATAATTATGGCAATCAAATATTAACTTCAACTTCTTCTCCTATTCTAGATAAGCCTCGTGATCACTCATTTCCTTAAACGGTGGAATTGACATCTTAATATTGCCCATATTTCCATCCACTTCATCTCCATAATGACTTCTACCACTTCTTTCAAACCTACCTCTTCTACTTCTCATCCTACCAATATCACCCACCATCAATGCTCCATCATCCATATCACTACTAAATCCAAATCCATAATCATCATGCACATCCATACTGGGCTCCCACCTACCCGGTTTCCTTGCATTGGATTGTCCTTAATGAAGATTCGCCACCGATTTATCTAACCTATCAAGCCTTTTAGTCACATCCCCAAGCACCCGCTCAAATCACTTTATTACATCATCTGCCATGCGATTTTGATTCGGCTGTCTGTTTGAATTGGAACCATCTCTGTCTGACATCCTAATTATATTAAATTTTAGCTTCACAAATGATCACTCACACGTCACTCATTTATTGGTTTTTTCTCTCTATTAATCTCGTCACTTTGTCTTTTACCACTTAGTGCTTTCGCCCAAGTACTTCAAAGAACAAGGTGAACTCAACCAATATCNAAAAGGATGAAGAATGACTCAAAACACGAAAAAAGTGAACGATAAAGAATGAATTGTAATGGACTATTCGAAAATGAAAAATAATGGAATAAATTTGGGAACGATCCTCTCTCTCTCTCTCTTTTTATTACTCAAAGCTGTAATTTAAGCCAGAAATTCCTTGGTAATAATAATAATAATAATTTTTTTACATCGGGAATTCAACTACAAAACCAACAAAATAAACAAAAATTGATTTGAACTTGTAAATAGTCCGAAAAATAACTTTGACTATTTTTTTGTAATTTTCTGGATCAAAACTCAAGAAATAAGATGGACTCGAAGAATGCGAAAAACAATGGAAAAAGAAAAGAAAATAAGACTCAAACAAGAAACAAAGATATAACCTTGATTATTTTGGAGTCTTGCTCTAATACCAACTGATGAGTACCACGTAGCAACGAACACTACGCAACCCACAACGAGATTGAAGATCCCAAGAAAGCCTAAAAGATAATCCCAGTTTTGAGTTTGAACCAAGAATTAATGAACCAAGCAACCAAACAAAAACAAAGGTTGAAAGACCTCTTGATTACACAACACGTGATCCACACTCGATGTTGAACGCCACAAGAGTCCTCTTAATAAGTTCAAAATGTTCTAAGAAGAACAATGTTTGAAAAGCACAATAGCCTCTCGAATATATCTCAATAATAAATTTTTCAAATGATCCTTACAATGAATAATAACCAAGTATTTATAGGACAAGTCTAAAACCTTAATTGTATCGGAATTAACTTACTAAAATAACAAAAGATTGCAATAAATTANCAATATTGAATTTTTCAAAAGGTCCATACAATGAATAATGATGAAATATTTATAGGTAAACCCTATATTCTAGTTAAAACCGAAAATAACTCAAAAATATTACAAAATATCGCAATAAAATAGAATTATAGTAAAATAAGGAAATTCGTGAAAAAAGGAAAATTTCCCGAATTTTGTATTATGCGGCTGCATAGAAGGATTCTATGCGGTCGGATAGAGCAATCAAAATGCCCCTGCTTGGTTTCAATAAATAGGCATGCGACCGCATGCCAGTTTCTACTATGCGGTCGTATAAGTAACTTTGGCCTCCGTCTTCGCTTGCTTCTGTCACATTGATCCAAATGTTGTTCGACTTCGACTCCAACATGAAATTTACCCCATTCTTCGTCACGATCGCCATATCATCAACCGTATCTTGAACAAGCAATCCCATTACCTCTTTCACTTGCTTTGCTCTCGAACGCATCATTGGGCCTCCTTCGATATTCAACGGGTCTCGTCCTGGGCTCGGCTTCGTCGGGCTCGACTCCTGAATCATATAATCTCGCCTCTCTTCAAAAGGATTCGTTCTTGAATCTGTACCTACTTCAAAAAGAGAGAGATCAGACACATTAAAAGTTGCTGACACATTATACTCACCTAGAAGATCCAATACGTGGACTGGGGGTTTTCACCACTCTTGCTGCTATTAGAGTTGATGTTGTAGAAGGTGGTAAAGCTATTTCCATTCAGGATAGACTCATCTTTGTAAACATCATGGATTCTTGGTGAATATGGTGGAGAGTGACTCACTTCAAGTTGTTCAAAGCTTTAATTCTGATTTCTCCTGTGCTCCAAATGCCATTACTTTATTTGATACTTATTGAAGGATTATTGATTCAAAGAGATGAACTTACCGGATTCTTACAATGCTTACAGGATTTAACACTAAACCAGATTTGCACAATGGCGGATTTTGCACTAACTTACCGATTTTGACAAGGTTACTGTATTTGCACAATACTTACCAGTTTTACTTGATACTTACCGGATTGTATAAAGGCTTACGGTTTTTTCCTTACTTACCATATTTAGCACTTCGTTACCGGTATTACTTGCTTCCTACCGGATGGTGTTAAAGCTCACCGATTTTAACAAAAATGCCCTGTTTTTGTAAGAAGAGGAAATGGAGAAAAGAAGCTATCTCACGTTCCATTTTTTGCTGAATATATAAGATTACAAAACAAGATTGTCAACAACTGTTCTTCCTACTCCAATTTACCAAGTTGACAATATACAAGACCACGCTTAGATAAATTTTCAAGTAAGTTAAACCAACAACTAAAGTACTTAAATCATGACATTGTTTACAAAAAAAATATTCCAATGATGACAAAACGTGACAGCCAAAGTGATAAACTAAATTCAACATTCTTCCTTATCACTTTTGCTAGAAATACCAAGATTGTTTCTCAAAGTTTCAAACCTTGCTTTGCCTAAAGACTTCGTTAATATGTCTGCAAGTTGATCATCAGATTTGCAATGCACCAGCTTTATTTCATTTTGTTCCGAGCTTCTGTGATTGAGTGCTATCTGATTTTGATGTGTTTGGTTCTACCATGGAAGACTGGATTCTTTACCATAGCAACTATAGACTGATTATCACAATAGATAATTATGGCCTCATCTTGTTTGAACTTAAGATCTACTAACGCCTTCCTTATTCAAATTGCTTGATTTGTAGCTTCTGAAGTAGCTATGTATTCGGCTTCAGCTGTTGATTGTGCCACGGTTTTCTATTTCATTGAATTCCAGTGCATATGATACTTGAACCAACATAGAATATGTAGCCAGAAGTGCTCTTCATATCCTCAAAACTCTCTGTCCAATCACTATCAGTGTAGCTAGTTAACTTGCACAAATCTGACTTCCTAAACCAGATCCACATTTCATCAGTTCCTTTGACATATCTCAGAACAATTTTGGCTGCTTGAAAGTGTAATTCACTAGGCTCCTATCTGAAACTTGATAGAAGATTTACAGCATATGTAATATCAGGTCTAGTTGCTATTAAATACAGCAAACAACCATTCAAACTTTTATAAACCTTTGCATCAACCTGCTTTGCACCATCTTCCTTCAACAACTTTTCATTCTAAACTAATGGTGTGCTAACAGCTCTGCAGTTCTCCATGTCAAATCTCCTTAGCACATCCTTTGTAAACTTTCTTTGACCGATAAAAATTCCTTGCTAATCTTGATAAATTTCCATTCCTAGGAAGTAATGCATCTCACCTAGATCAGTCATTTCAAAAGCCTTCTTCAAATCATTTATCACTTCTCTAATTGATTTGTTGCTGCTACCTGTGATCAAGAGATCATCAACATAGAGTGATATGATGACCATTTCTACTTCCACTTGTTTTACATACAGAGTTTGTTCATTTAAACTCTTTGTAAAACCAAGATAACCAAGATGATCATCAATTCACTATACCAGGCTCTTGGAGCCTGCTTCAAGCCATACAAAGCTTTCTTTAGTAGATAAACTTTATCCTCATTTTCTTCTATCTGAAAACCTTCAGGTTGCTCTATAAAAAATTGCTCATTCGGATAGCCATTTAGGAAAGCTGATTTGACATCTAATTGGTAGATTTTCCAACCACTTTAAGTTGCAATTGCCACAAGCAATTTGATAGTCATATATTTTGCAACAGGGGTAAAAGGATCAATGTAATCAATACCAAATTGCTGAGCATAACCCTTAACTACCAATCTAGCTTTTAGCTTATTAACTGAACCATTTGGATTTAGTTTAGTCCTATACACCCATTTTACTCCAATAACTTTCTTGTCCAGTGGTCTATAGCTAGTTCCCAAGTTTCATTTTTCTCAATCATATTGATCTCTTCCTCCATTGCAGCCATCCAGTAAGGAGATTTAGAAGTTTCATCAAAGTTTGCAGGTTCAACTATAGCAGCATTACATCTTGCATAAATGTCTGCAAGAGGTCTCATCTTTACTCTGCTATTTTCTATGTTTGAATCTCCATCTGACTCTACTTCATCTTCAATGATTCCTCCTTCTCTGTTTTAAGGAATCAGTTCACTTGGTTTCATTTTTTCAACAGAAATTGTTTTCCATCTCCATACAGTTTCTTCATCCACTTTAAGATCTCTGTTGGAGATTATCCTTTTTGTCTGAGGATTGAACACTCTATATCCTTTGGCATTGTTGCAATAGCCAACCAATATTCCAACCTCAGCCTTTTCACTTAATTTATCCCTTTTTGCAACAGGAATATAGTGTAACAAACACTCCCAAACACTTTCAAGTGTGAGATATCTGGTTTGACATCATACCAGGCCTCATATGAAGTTTTCTTCTGCAATGCTTTTGTTGGCAAACGGTTGAGAAGATAAACAGCAGTGTTAACTGCCTCTGCCCAGAACTCCTTAGGTATTTTTTTCTCAATCAACAAGCACCTAACCATTTCCATTACAGTCCTATTTTTCCTTTCACTGACTCCATTCCGTTGAGGAGAATAGGGAATCGTTAACTGATAACACCTTCAGCTTTGTAGAAATTGTCAAATTGTCCACAACTATACTCAGTTCCATTATCAGTTCTGATAGTCTTTATCTTGTAGCCACTTTCATTCTCCACCATTTTCTTGAAAGTTTGAAACACATCTGTAACTTCTGGTTTTACTTTCAAGAAATAGAGCCAACACATTCTGGTTAAGCCATTAATGAAGAGGATGAAATAACTGTTGCCATTCAATGTAGTAACTTTCATTGGACCATAGACATCTGAGTGTACTAACTCATGTTTATTAACAGCCCTTATTGACTGATTCTTAGGGAAAAGCAATCTCGTTTCCTTTCCAAGTTGATAGACATCACAGACACAGGCATCATCAGTGACTTTAGGCATACTTTCAACAAGATTAAAGTCATACATTTGCCTAAGTGAAGTATGGCTAGCATGACCAAACCGTCTATACCATAAAGAAGTCTTATTTTCTTCAGCTAAACATGCTTGAGTAGTGACATTTTTCCAATCTATAGGAAAGCTCCTATTTCTCATTTGAACTGTCATTAACTCATTTCCAGTTTCATCTAATATAATGCAGGCTTTTCTTTAAAAATTAAGGCACGATTTTTCTCTAACAGTTGCCCTATACTAAATAGATTCTGATCTATCTCAGGCACATATAAAACATCAGGAATATGTTTAATACCTGTTGAAGTCTGAATAGCAATCACTCATATGCTTTTCACTTCCACAAAGTCACGATTTCCTACTTTAACTCTGGATTTGTAGGCTTTGTTCAATTCCATGAAAATTTTGGAGTATGCAGTCATATGATGAGTGCAACCACTATCCAATAGCCAAGTTTCAACTTTGCTGCAAGCCTTGATAGCAGAGAACAGATGCTCCTTTAGTATTTCATCTTGATTTTCTACTATTTTTGCTTGCTGCTGAGGTTGCCTTCCTTTTTTGTTTTTGCACACCTTTTCAACATGGCCAAATTGTTTGCAGCCTCTACACTGAACTCCAGGCCTATTCCAACACCATTTGGAGAATGGCCATTTCTTTTACAATGAGGACAAGGTGCAAACTTACCTCATTATTTCCAGTTCTACTGCTTTCAGGTTTTTTCTTTTCAGCCTAATGTGTCTTCACACCAAGGCTCGTTTGAGCTTTGTATTTTCCTTTAGCAAACAAAGCTCATTCTGTTTGTTCCTCCTGCCTCATTAGCCTTCTTTGTTCAGTTGCCTGTAGTGCATTCACCAATTCAGCCAAGGTTACAGATTACAGGTCTCTAGAATCTTCAAATAAAGATATATTGGCTTCAAACTTTTCAGGTAGGCTAATTAAAACCTTCTCCATCACTCTCTTATTTGGTAAGTCATCCCCTAAAAGTCTGATTTGATTTACAATCTTCATCATCCTATCTGAAAAATCCTTTACAATCTCAGTGTCCTTCATCTTCAAAGTCTTAAACTCTCTTCTTAGATTAAGTACTTGCATCTGCCTTGTTCTTTCATTTCCTTGATATTATTCTTTCATAACATCCCAATCCTCTTTTGCAATCTTACAAGTCACGATTCTTGTGAAGATAGCATCTGAAATGGCTGACTGAATACAAGAGAGAGCTTTGAACTTTTTGGCCACATCTTCACTATGCTACTTAATCTGAGCCATTGTTGGATTTGCTCTCAAAGGAGGAGGCTCAACTCTAGTATCAATTATCTCCCACAAATTATAGGATTTGAGATAAGCCTTCATCTTTGCAGTCCAGAAATTGTAGTTTTCTCAAGTGAAGGTAGAGGATAATGGTGCTGAAAAACCAGTTGAAGCCATCTTCTTTCCTGTTTGAATATAACTTTGCTGATGGTTTCTTTTGTCTGCTACTCCTATTCTTTTTCTTTTTATTCCCTTCTTACAGTCCCCTTTCTAAGATCAATACTGCGCTCTAATGCCATGAAGGATTATTGATTCAAAGAGATGAACTTACCGGATTCTTACAATGCTTACCGGATTTGCACAATGGCAGATTTTGCACTAACTTACCGGTTTTGACAAGGTTACCGTATTTTGCACATTACTTACCGATTTTACTTGATACTTACCGGATTATGTAAAGGCTTTCTTCCTTACTTACCGTATTTAGCACTTCCTTACTAGTTTTACTTGCTTCCCACCTGATGGTGTTAAAGCTCACCGATTTTAACAAAAATGCCCTGTTTTTGTAAGAAGAAGAAATGGAGAAAAGAAGCTATCTCACGTTCCATTTCTTGCTGAATATATAAGATTACAAAACAAGATTGTCAACAACTATTCTACCCACTCCAATCTATCAAGTTGACAATATACAAGACCATGCTTAGATAACTTTTCAAGTAAGTTAAATAAACAACTAAAGTACTTAAATCACATGACATTGGTTACAAAAACAATATTCCAATGATGAAAAAACGTGAAAGCCAAAGTGACAAACTAAATTCAACACTTATCCTTTCTTAAAGATGAAGTTGCGGTTCATGTCATTATGTTCCTTGTAATGGAAATATGATAGTCCACATCATTGCATCTTATGATATTACTAAACAGTGTATGGAGTGTGTACGAGTTTGTATTCCTTGATTTGTGCCGCCTTTTGTTCATGGCAACTTGAACTAATGAATTATAACTTGCTTTCTTTGGAAAAATGCCCACCAGGGTGGATTCATTGATAAGAACCTTCATTCGTGTACAATTATAAAATAGTGAATCCAAAATAGAGAGCGAATTTGTCCATCTAGTCACCTGTTTCTTTCGTCATTTAAAAGAGATTTTACCCTGCACAGAACCACAAGACAAGCCACAAAACGTTCAACATAAAAATATAGCCAAATGGGATCCCATAAGATATTAGGGCAAAATATAAAATCCTCACAACATCATCACTGCATTAGAATGAGAAGTGATGATAATGTTCAACTTAATTCTCTCATCTAATAAGGTGCAAGTCTTGGGTCCGAAATTTGGGGATGCAAAAGAATGTAAAGGATAATATGGGCAGAGGTTTTCCTAAAATGGACAGTATATACATATAACGACTTCGGCACAGAGGTTGAGTAATTACAATACGCGCGTTTTTGTATGGGGAATTTAAAAGTGATAAGCAGGCAGTAGGTTGGGTGCTTCAAGGGACTCGAAAGGTGACTCAATGCGGGCATTCCATGAGTTTTTTAGGGAATGATCTATCCTTGTTGCTGAGTTGAAGACCTTATCATGGGGTTAAGATTTTCTCATTAGCTGGGTTTTGTGAAGCTATGAACTGAACTGTATTCAAAATGCATTCATATTACTGATTAGTAATAAAGATAGAGGACCTTGGGAAGTTCAATACTTGCTAGAAGAATTTTTGAAGTTAAGGGAGGAATTGGACGTCCTAGTATCGCACATATATTGGGAAGAAAATAAAGTGGATGACCTGTTGGCTAACAAGGGGTAAACAGAGAAAAAGCCTATAAGTTCTTCAGTCTGAATAAAATAAAGGGATGTATTGGGGGTTGTATTAAATTGGACAAGATGGAAGTGCCTTCACTCATAATTATTTAAAGCGCGAAGTGAACTTCAGGTTGCAGGTTAGGCTGCTGTAGTGGTCATTTTCATATTTTGTTTAGATGTATGTACAGATGTTAGAGTTTATTCGTTTTGACGCTTACACTTTCCTTATTGTATCACTTTTCGGAGGTAAGGTAAAGTCCCCCTCCTTGGTTGTACTATTTCTTTGATCTATGATATTGGTAGAGATCAAGTCTCTCGTCTATGCATATGATGGATTAATCTAATGAGTATGCATAGGTGGCATTACAAAAAAAAAAAAAAAAGGCCAAATTATAGAATGGAGGAAAATCTTGTCAGCCATATATATAAATTCATGCAAAGTTTCTAGATGACTACACTCCTTTGGTAGTCTATTATGTAGTTTTAAGTTCCAAAACAAAAGGTGAGCAAGAAATTTCTGATTATTTTTATTAATTTCTGGAACCTATGTTGGAAAATTATGAGAGAATAACTTTGTGACTGAACTTCTTGTTTGAACTTAATGTGATATTCCTAGAGTTCTCAAAAATGAATCCATTTTCAAGTATATTTAAGGTTTTCTTTTTTGAGAAATTCTTTAATGAACCACGTTATCTAAGAGCTTTAATAGTAACATTGGGACAAATTCAGTGAGATCTTTCCTTCAACACGCGTCATTTAACACAAATAGAATCCAAGATGCCTGACACATTATACGCGTCTTTAACCAAATTCATTCTCATGAGAGGCCTGCCATATGCATCAATTTTATACCCACACATGAACATTATTTCTTTCATCTATTAGGGAAAGTTTTTTATTTGTTGGTTTTAAACAAAAATATTCTAATCTACTCAAAAGTCTTCAATATGAATTCTTCTACAGGGATATTTAATAGAATCATGAGCTATCATTCAAGTATCATAATCCTTATCACTATCAATTTCATGTCATCTTTTTCCTTATTCTACTTCCCACTTCAATTTTAGAGGGTAGAGCTTCAAGAAAATAGGAACATAAACAAAAATAAAACAAAAAATAAAATATACAAGTGAACACCTCAGATGCATCATGTCTTATAAATGTATTCAGCCCTGTAAGTTGAGGTGTAAGTTAAGACATGCTTTATGAAAGCTTCACATGAGCAGGACCTCACTTGCGACCCACTCTCAAGCATTTTATTAAAACAATTTGATACATGAATAACATTTTACAATTGTCGAGGATTAAATCTTGATGCGCGCCTTGAATGCCATTTTCCGCCTCAAACCTAAGCTTTAGAGCATTTGAGGTGTACACTTGTTTGCCTTGCCAGTTTCTAGGGTATCTTTATTCATTACTATCAAATTTATTTATATGTTAAAAATTTTTTGCATTTTGGGCTATTATTTCTGTGTATAAATTTGTTTGTTCGGGAACAGGAATGGAGCATTCCAAGAAATGAACTTGGGAACTCTCACATCCTAAGCAAGAATCATATATCATTTGACAAATGCTAAGATGATATTGGGATATTGTAAAAACAACTGAGGCCTGAAAACATAATAAAATAAAAAATAAAAAAATAAATAAAAATATCTCAAGAAGGGAAGACATGGTAAAAAGCTAGCGAGCCTAGTATTCGATGTTGATGTACAGTAAAATGTTCTCCCGAGTATTAGATTTTTATAGATGATAATACTAAATCTTGTGACTTCCATGTATGCAACTTATTTATTATAATACTCGTTTACAAAATTTTAGCTTACTTGTCATATATTTTATACGAATTTGAAAAGAAAATATTACTTGCATAATCTGTAAGAGCTGATATTACAAACAAATTTCATTTAACAAATTAAGCAAAACAGGCAGATCAATATTAATAAACAAAGCATAGTTATTTACCTTATAGAGACCATTGAAGATCCTTCAAAACCTTCGCGCTCTCTCACAAGGCATCCTCAAGGGAAACAACAGTTGGCACAAGAGGATTACTTCCATTTCCAATTGCAAACGAGTCCAAAGGCCCTCAAAGTAATATCTCTCCATTTGTTGAATAAATCATACATAATAAAAGTAACTCCGCCACTTTCCAAATACTTTATTATTCGAATAACAATGCGCTAATGGCTAGTGTAATATTCTATGGTCGGTTTTAACTTCAAAGAGCTATTCCAAGATGCATTGCTGCCGCTGTTATTGTTAACTGCCCGGGTCTCCAAAATCTCATTATGCAGAGTAAATAGTGACAAACATGGGGAAGATGCTAGTACTCCTAAAGTTATGTTCGTTGTCCAAAACATGTTACTTCTCTCACTTTGGGAATCAATTTTAGAAACACTATACAACCTGAAAATCGAACAAACGGATATATAGTTTGCAATTGATCGTCCAACTTATTGCGCCATTTACATAAATGACCTTTTCTACCTAACCAATATCGAAGTCTATCTAATCAAACACATCTCCAACACACTCCAGGGTGCAGTGCAGATAGTTCATTGATCTGGTCAGCTCAAGTTACAGGACTATAACCGAGGCCAATTATGATGACAGAAAATTCATCAGTCCTAATGGTTTCTCCATATACACTACCAACAAGTGCATCATTGTGTTGGCTTTACGGCAAGAATTATCTGAAAAACAAGCAGAGGGCAAGCTTAGGGTTTTTCAAAATGGGTTCTAACCAAATAAAATTTGTTAAAGGCTTATACTAACTAATAAAATCAACTAACGAAAATAAGATTACCAGCAAATTATGTATTAAAAATATGCTTAAATGAGACGGAATAGAAAATAATGCAAGATCAACTAATTTGTTAATTGAGAATGTATACCGAGAAATGTTAAAAATTGGAAAAATCCTATAAATTAATTAACTTTCCCAAAAACAACTGAGGATTAAAATGCATAATCGTATACTGAACCTTAAGGAATATTACATGGAAAGACAATTTTAAAAGACAGAGATGACGAGATTGCAGAATCTTCACCGGTGATGATAGTAACGATGATCCTCCAATTTTCGGTGAGGAGCTTCTAGTTGACATTCTCAAAGTGTTACAAATGATTCAATATTTGTCATATATATTAATGAAGTAGATAGTTAGGAGACAATATTTATGGTATTTCTTGTCAGGGACCTCCCTTCTCCTACAAGAAGCTTATGAATCTGTTCATGGCCATTTTAAGAAAACTCAATATGATATGTGGATGAAAACATCATTTACTGGACAATCTTTTAGTTTATGTTTGCATCTTCATCATGGCATAGAATTTTCAAAATCACCTTCTATTAGTTTAGATGATGGGTTGGCATATGAATCCATGGTTTGAGTAAGTCCAAAAAAAGTGTATTTCTCCTGTCCAAGTTTATTGTGTCAAGTCGCAAGTTATAGAAATATTGAAAAAAATCGAGAGTTTCCTTAATTCCGTTGTGGATGAGGAATAAAAGGTATTCACGTATTAAAGGTAGCTTTTACTGAATAACAGAAAATTATGAGAGGTCAGTGTTAACAATTAAGAATTGCATTGTTAATGCTTATTATAACTATGATTCTTATTAGGCAAAACATGCTGCCAGACTAGACTGCATAGAAATTTTCATTATTCGTGAGCATGAGATTGAAATTACACGTGACACGAAATTGGCAAAGGATGGAACTTATGCTAGAGTTGTCCTAACAAGTAGGTTGCTATAGGTAAAAGACATTGGTTGAAGATACGATGCAATTTTGGATAATAAAACTTCTCAAATCCACACACACGCACACATATATAAGGTGCAAGGCTTAGTATTTTTAACGTTTTTAATTATCAATTCCTTTAGTTAGGGTGTATTATTTAGTTTGGACGTTAGAGATTAAGAACGTAGGGGAAATAAATATCATGATCAGCGTGAAGGTCTTCATGCAGTTTTTGTTTTTTGGCTTGATTTTACAGAATAAAATATTTTGAGTTATGTCTCAATTTTGCTGTCAACAATTCGGAATTGATGATTTTGCTGTCAATAATTCAGAATCCACGAATCTACTGATAATAACTAATTCTCGACATTTACACGTGAATCATCAAGTTTTGAAAGTTAATCCCATGTATTCTAAAGGATAGCGAGTTTTGATTTTGTTGTTCCATCATTTTTCAATATTTCATTCAAATAAATGAGTTTGATCTTTTTTCGCCATGCTTATCACTTCACATTGCATCACACAATAGTAGAAATCATATTAGTTCTTAACTTGTTTGATTTTATATGGTCTTTGTAAATTGATTTATATCTTACATTGCTTTCTTGTTATTATGTAGATGACATCACTTTTCCTTTGTAATAAAATATTTGTCTACTCAAAGAGGGATATATACAGTTGATAATAAATAAAGTCGGCGAGCCCTGATCTTTTTATACATGCTCGTCACTCCATTTCTCATTTATTATGCCAGGTTTACATTCAGAAATGGACAATTTTGCTCATAATTTTTCCAACAAACACCCCATTTACTGCAGAAATCTCAGTATCTCAAACCCATTTTTCTTTGAAATCCAAATTCCCATCATTTTCATTTCCGATAAGTCCCCATAGAAACCCTACCCTATCCTTCCCTTCCCTTCCCATCTCCACCGCCTTTTAATATCAATATTCCAATCTATCAGAAAAAAATGTCAGATTATTTACCTCAGGAAGTGGTGGTACAGATCCTGACAAGACTCCCACCCAAGTCCGTCATCAAGTTCAGGTCCGTATCGAAATCTTGGAATTTATTGATATCAAGTCCCTACTTCATTTCTAAGCACACTCAACAAAGCATTCTTTCGAAGTCCCCCACAAACCCCTCCGATCATTTTATTGTCAGACACTACTCCAAGATCCAAAATAGTGAAATCTATTCAGTACATTTGAACAATGAAAATTGCAATGTTGATGAAACCATAAAAATAGAATATCCGTTTTGCGATTTTACACAGTTCTACTATAGGATTGTTGGTTCTTACAATGGTGTGTTATGTTTGTCTGATGATTTATTTGGGCACATTGATGCCATTTTTCTATGGAATCCCTCCATCAGGAAAAAGGTAACCCTCCCTGTGTCTGCATTCTTTTTGGAAATCCCAGTACCAAATATGTTTGTTCTGGGATTTGGATTTGATGAGAAAAATAATGATTACAAGGTTGTGAGAATAGCTTATTTTCAAGGGGCTTCTGGATATCTGCTGCCGCCTAGGGTTGAGATTTACGTGCTCAGTGTTGGAAGTTGGAGAGAAATTGATGTGCAAGTTCCCTTGAATTTTATTGTTGATTTCTTTTGGAGACAGGTATTTCTTAACGGAAATGTGCATTGGGTTGCTTATAAAAGAAGTGGGGAAACATTGGGTTCAGTGAAAAATTTTATTATGGTGTTTAGCATGACAGATGAGGTATTCCAAGAAATGCAGCTGCCTGATGCTTTGTCCAACGAGTTGCCTATTAATTTAAACGCTTCTCTCTTTGAGGAATCACTTGCTGTTTTTCACTATGATGAAAGAGTTTGGAGTAAGAGCTGTTCCATTTGGGTTATGAAAAAATATGGTGCTCTCAAGTCATGGAGTAAACAATTTTATGTAGATCTCAATGAAGAATTGGGGATGGTAGGGTTCAGAAAAAATGGTCATTTATTGTTGAGTAACAGTGGTGGGGGCTTAATTTCATATAACCCTGGAACTGGTGCAAGACTGGACCTTGGAATTATTGGAACACAAGAATCATTTTATGTGGATAATTATGTAGAGTCACTTGCTTTGTTCATAGAGGGAAAAGAAGCACGAGCAAGGCTCCCGAGTGACACTGACAACGACAGCGAATACGATTCTTATGAAGAGGATAATGACGACAATCATGGTGATGTTGAATATAGGGAGCTTCAAATGCAGTTCAGTATGTTTCAGTATCATATTGATTTATTTAAGCGCGGAGTTGTATAATATTCATCATAAGAGCTTATTTGGACACACAATACTAGTGGGACATGCTCATAACAAGAATAACAAGAGAGCTAGTAAGGTAAGTAAGGTTCTTAATCAGAGTGGGATCTTATGGAATGCCTAAATGCATTTGCACATGATTTGTGATAATCTCTTTCTTTTCATTTAAGACGATTTCAAGATTCCTGATGTGCTAATGTTCTATTTGTAGTTTTGAATTATGTCAACTTAATGAAGTTATTTTGTCAGTTTTTAAACTTTTAGTACCGTTATTCGTTTAGTCTCCACGTGTACAACTAGAAATAGAAAAAAAAATTCCAATAGGATATCATTAATAACAGCAAACTTAGCGATGATTTGGGATGGACTTTTTCAAATTCTAACGAACAGAATTACCAATGGAATTTTCAAAAGAAAATCCGACAATATAATTAAAAATAAGTTCAGAATCCTTTTAGAAAATTACCATCAGAAAGTTATGTTGGTTGTGACAAGTAAAAGAGTTCAATAGAATTTTTAACAAGTTTACTGACCTAATTTTGTCATCGAAATTTGATTAAAGAATAAAAGAAAAATCAACAAAATTACCACAAAATATTTAACTGTTAAATATTTTAAAATGAATAAAGTTTTAGAAAATTATGAAATTACCAATTAAATAATATTTATACTGCTGAGCATCACCAACCGAGGTTTTACCATCCATTTTTTGTGACTGAAAATTTGCAATGCAAAATTTTGTCATTGATGCCTTGTTTTTTGTTCTGCAAGAGTATGGAAATAAAGGTAAGAGAATTGAATTTTCTTTTTCCTTTCCCAAGTGTTGGGAAGAATCATAAAACAAATATTGGAACACTAGGAAGTGAAAAATGGTCTTTCTCTATCCCAAAGGTGATGCAATCACATACTTCAGTGAAAGTCTTTAAATATACTAGTTATTAACTTATCACCATGTTCTAATTACTGAACATGGGTTTGGAAGTGTTGGCACATCTGTCTTTGGAGTAAAATATTTTTATATCATTATTAACCAATTACTACTGGTTTATTTACGGAAGTACAAATATAGTAGAGACTTTGGCGTCATCCACCATTTGAAAACTTCATTTATTGCTCAAGTACTATTGATCCGTTATTGTTGAACTTGCAACTTTTGAGGAATCATCCTTACTCTTTACAGATCCTGGTGGGTAGATTTATGGTCATCTTATTCTTGAGATCCCTTGGCAAAGAAAGTCTCTGATTGTTGTTTGTGTACCTTATCATATCTTGAAGAATCATTTAGAAGTTGGAATTGTGTCAACTAGTCATGTGGTTAAAATCAGAACTTTTTTCATATCATCAATGAGAAATAGAAAGCTTTTCAGTGTTTCCAAGTAGGGAAATGGAACATATTGAACATTTAAATATCGTTTTCTTTCCCATAATCTAAGGATCAGCGCGGTATGAGTACGACGCAGAATCTTCGAACACAGCAATCTGACAACTCTTCTATAAGCCTAGAAATCACAAATATAGGGATATAGGGAATAAAAAAAAAAAAAAAAAAAAAGTCTCCTGAAGGCTACAAAGTTATAAGCTTATAGTAAACTCATAGGAAACCTAAACAAGCCAAATTACTATAATAAAAACCAAATAAGTAAAATTAATTAAAAGTCAATAAAATAACACAGTTTCTTATAGAGTCTTCTACTCTCGTACTTCTCCATGAAATTCAATTCCCCTTGGTCTACATCATCCTCGTTGGCTTGGGGAGAATTCGCCCTCGAAATCGCATCCTCAATAGAATAATCACCGTGATATAAACCAAATGTTTTACATTGAACATATCACTGGTCTTGATATGACTTGGAAGCTTCAACCAGTAAGCATTAGAGTATATTTTCTCAATTATCTCCAATAGCCCAATCTTCCTTGCAGCCAGTTTATTATACTCACCCATTTGAAATCTATCTTTTGTCAAAATAGCCCATACAAAGTCATCTACCTCAAACTCCACAGCTCGCCTTTTTGTGTCAGCAGCCCCTTATATTTGATAGTAGATTCCTGCAAGTGCTTGATAGTTTCCCTGTGAGTAAACTGAATCTCAGTGATTAAATCTTCTGCCTTGACATGAACACGCCTCAAGTTAGGAATAGGAGCCAAATCAAGTGGTGCACGAGGATTATACCTCTAGATGACATGAAAAGGACTAAATCCCGTGCTCCTATTGGTAGAACGGTTGTAAGCAAACTCTACTTGAAATAACTTTTGATCCCAGGACTTCAAGTGATCACCCACCACACTTTGAAACAAATCCACCAAAGAATGGTTGACAAACGCTGCCTGACCATCTGTTTGAAGATGATAGGCACTACTAAAATCTAACTTGGTGTTAGACAAATGCCATAAGCATCTCCAAAATTGGCTAAGGAAAACAGTATCCCTATCAGATACAATGAACAAAGGGAATCCATGTAAACGATAGATTTCCAGAAAATAAAGTTGGGCTACATTAACTGCATCCGAAGTCTTCTTGCAAGCCATAAAATGAGCCATTTTCGAGAATCTATCCACAAAAATTGAATCACACCTGTGTTGCATCCTTGGCAAGCCCAATACAAAATCCATATTGACATTAGACCAAGGCACCTATGGGATAGGCAAGGGCATATAAAGGCCTGCATTAGTAGCGTGCCCCTTGGACGCTTGACAAATTCAACAACCCTCTACAAACCTCGCAATTTCCTTCCGCAAGCTAGGCCAAAAGAATTGGTCAGCTACAAGCTTCAAAGTCTTATCACGCCCCACATGGCCTTCATTATGTAGCTCTTGAATAAATACTCAAGCTTAAAATACCCTCAAGCACAAACAATTGTTTCCTTTGAATAGGTATCCATCATGTGTAGTATAGTCATCTTGACACCTTGCCTCCAAGTCATTCACAATGCGGCCAAAGTATGGATCAGTAGATAAATGATCTTTAAAGAAATCGAATCCAATTACCACTACACCAAAAAACACCTTTTGCAGCGGTCAAAAAAATGCTGCGGTAGACCTTTTGCAGCGTTTTAGCGTGTGTTGCAGGGGTCGGTGTTGCTGTTGAGGGAAGACTTTTTGCAGCGTTTATTCATCGTTGCGAAAAACCCTTTTGTAGCGTTTTTTAAACGTTGCAGTAAACCCTTTTGCAGCGTTTATTCACCGTTGTGAAAAACCCTTTTGCAGCATTTTTTAAACGTTGCGGTAAACCCTTTTACAGCGTTTTTTAAATGTTGCGGTAGACCCTTTTGCAGCGTTTATTCACCATTACGGTAAACCCTTTTGCAGCATTTTTTCAACGTTGCAGTAGACCCTTTTGCAACGTTTTTCCAACGTTGCCGTAGATTTTTATTTATTTTAATTGAAAATTGCACTTTGTGAACAAATTTTGGAATTGCATAAAAATTGATAATTTCAATACAAATTTTTGAATCAATACAACATTAGAATGTGATACAACACAACTGATCTAAAAAGAAGTAAGGATTAAAGAGTTCCTGTTGCATCCAAGAATGTGATACAATACAACATTGAATCAATACAACATTTGGATTTCCTGAGCATAACTGATATACATGGGATAACTTTGTTATCAAAGGTCTATAACGTGCAACAATTTCCATAAACAAGTGGTGGCAACAATTGAACTCGTGTCTTTTGCATGCTCGAATAACATGTTAAATCACCTCCTTAACGGTTGTGCTCCTTACTTTAATACGTGGTACTTCCAATCCAATGTGGATCGTAACATGCTTGGCGAAAATGTTGAACTTTTGGCCTTAAAGACTTTGCCGCTCGCCACCATCAACACCAAAAATGGAAAGATCTATAGGCAAAATCCAATAAGGGTGCATGTCAAGGCAGGGTCCATCAGATACCTCAAATGGATACTGGATAGTAATGATAACCATAAATTTTATAAGAAGATAACAACCACTAATACTACTAATGCAGCACAACCAGAATCAACAGAAGTCATTGATCAGGACAAATTAAACATGAATTACTGAGCAAGTCAAATGTAATCTACCAAATAATATGATATATCATACAATAATCAACTGCATCTGAAGGTAAAAGTTAATTGCTAAATCAAAAAACTGAAGTAATCAAGGTGGGAGTGTTATGGATTGTAAAAACCTCGATTAATTTCTAAAGTAATGGACAAATGACAACCACTAAAAAGAAGCATCTACGGATCTACTGTTTTAGCCTTAATAATCAGAAGACCAAACTACCATTCATTTATGTGACTTATAACTTTCAGCCCCTCCAAACCATTAAAAAGCCAGTATCTGACAACAAAACAAGATTCAAAACAACATAAAATTAGACAAGATAAGTTCATAATCTTCATGGCTTTTGTTATTGAACAGATGGATTTTCATATGCATTCAATGAGTGGACTTCAAATTGGTGGATTTAAATCAAGCCAACCCAGATTCATCAGTCTAGACACACCTCATTCGAAATCTATTA
>CAIGRN010120040.1:0-17347 GCA_903798345.1 Fraxinus anomala
CATATTTTCAGCCTACAATCTTGTATAACCTAAATTAGGATTATATCTCTTCCTATTTAACTGTATGCTACCATTGCAATGAGAAGTTTCAATATAGATAGAAATTGGCTTACCGTGTAACATGGTATCAGAGCAGCCAATTGATCCTTGGCTCCTTTCTCACAAAAATACCTAACTTCCTCCATCTAGACATTTTCTCAAATACATGGCAGACACCGGAATCGTCTCCAACCCAAGCAATTCTATCCACAATCCCGAATCTCCATTCCAAGAAGTCACAAACAAAATGGCAAAAGCTCTATCCAAAACCCAATTGGCTACATGAATGGGATGGGTCCGAGGCGGCAACCCAGGCGATTCTATCCACAAACCTACTTCGACTATTTCTCCTTTCCATTTTACTCAGAAATCCATACCTCAACGCACTAGTGTGGCAAATGCGAATAGGGTCATTTCCCCTGTCACAGTGGCAGGCTCGATGTCTTTGTCTCATTCTCTACATTTATCTCATACTTGTGCATTTACTTTCGCATAAATTACTTTCTGTTAGTAAAGTTACTATTGATCTAACTTGTACGGTACTCATTTATCCTACATTTTGTCTTCTTCAAGATATTCTCACCAAGGAAATATTTGGGCATGGTACTAAGAAGGGGGGTTATACTACATGGAAGACTTCAGTATGGGACGCGCACATTACATACAGAGTAATGGAAGGGAACGGCAGATTTAGCTTTGGCATCACCGCTTGGGACATCCATCAATCAATTATTTAAAACATTTACTACCTAGTATTTTTTCAAATGTTATGATTTCCGACTTTAAATGTAATACCTGCATTTTGGCAAAAAGCCCCCGTGCTTCTTATCCATTGAGCAAGCATAAAAGTAGTATTCCATTTGATTTAATTCATTTTGATGTATGACGTCCCTCTTCTATCTCTATTGGATCTAGGGTTTGTTGGTTTGTCATCTTGTTGATGATTGTACTCGCATGACCTGGCTGGACTTACTAAAGCACAAGGATGAAGTACTAAAAGTATTCCAGTCATTCCATGCCATGATTCAGAATCAAATCTCTACCAAGCTCCAAGTTATATGCTCGAACAATGGTGGACAATATGATAATGAGCCCTTCCGTACCTACTTTAAAAACATGGTCTTGTTCATGAGAAGATATGCCCCCAGACCCCTCAGCAAAATGGCATTACTGAGCGAAAAAATCACCATATTCTTGAAATTGCACGTGCTTTACTCTATGGAGCCCATGTTCCAAACAACTACTGGCCTGATGCGGTATCCACGGTTGTATATTTACTCAACTGGATGGTTTACCGTCTTAAATTTTAAAACTCCGTTACAGGTCCTGGCATCTCTCCGTTGTATCTTCTTGGGCTACGGTGTACACCATAAAGGTTACTGGTGCTATGATCTCTCTACCAAATGCACATGTTACTATGGATGTTACATTTTTGGAATCCGATACTTTCTTCTCCCCAACCACCAATTCTCCTATTCAGGGAAAGACACACAATGAAGAGAAAAATTGGTTGCACTTTGACTGGCCGAAAACTGAAACATGAAACAAAGCTAGATAAATTGACGGAGCCGAATGCACCAAGTATTGATCAATCCACAAAACTGGATCCACATTCGAGAGGTGATATATCTATAGAAGCGAAACCAAACTCCCATTTCCTCAGTATCTACAATCCCATCTACAATCCCATCTCCTGAGAATATCCCTGAGGTAAGCACTCTTGACATACCCTCCAATATAAATGACGTGGATAATACTGCTGGATACACAAACCGGTGAATACTCCAATTGCACAAAATCACCATCTTGGGGAACATCCGGACCAAGTTCCAACGGATAAAGGAAGGTATCAAAGGTTAGTCAGTAAGCTAATATACTTCTCGCATACTCATCTTGACATTGCATATGCTGTATGCGTGGTTAGTCAATTCATGCATAATCCTAGTAAAGATCAGATGGATGCTGTGACTCAAATACTTTGGTACCTAAAGTCCTTACAAGGAAAAGGACTTATGTTTTCAAAGAATACAAACGCAGAATAGAGAGATCAATTAAAAGTGAATAGCTACACAGATACAGATCGAGGCCAAAAACATATAAGACAAAAAATCCACCTTAGGCTACTTCACCTTTGTTGGCGGGAATCTTGTTACCCGAAGAAGTAAGAAACAAAAGGTGGTGGCACTGTCAAGTGTTGAAGCCGAATTTCGTGGAATGGCTAAAGGACTTTGTGAGCTCATCTAGATCAACGGGTTACTTATAGAAATTTGCTTCGCCCATACTTTTGAGATAGATTTATTCTGCGACAACAAAGCTGCTATTGATATAGCTCACAACCCAGTTCAATATGATCGGACAAAACACGTAAAAGTAGATCAACACTTCATCAAGGAAAATTGGATGCAAAAATCATTCGATTTCCATTTGTGAAATCAGAAGATCAACTAGAAGATATACTCACAAAGGCAATATCAAGCAAAGATTTTCACAACTCACTCAACAAGTTAAACATCGGAGACCTATATGCATCAATTTGAGGGGAAGTATTGGCGTGAACTGTTAGGTAGTAGATTAGGATATTCAATCAAAACAAATTCCCCATATTAAGGGTGATGAGTGCGTTTTACACACTTATTTTGGTCCACAAACATATATATTTGTTAATAACTATGTGAATATAGCTTAATTCGATATAATTTATGTTTTGTAGGACGACACTGATGAATATGGCGAAAATTAGGAGAAAAATGAAAAAAAATGACTAAAATAAAAGAAAATCAAAGTTCAGGGATCAATGTGCTAATAACCAAAAGATGACCCAGAGGAGAGATTGAAGATGTGAAGATGGAAAGATCTAATTGGGCATTAGGATGACACATTGAAGGAAGAAGACGTGGGAAAAGAGGTTGAGATTGGCGAGACGAAGTTCGAGGACCAAAACGCAAAAACTTATAGATTAACACTACTATGCGGTTGCATAGACCCTTTCAGCAAAAATAAAGTGGGCTTTCACTTCTTCTATACGACCGCATAGATTGAACGAATTTTCTGATTTCCTTGTATGATTGAAACACTTATGGAAACAATATCAGGATCGTGTATTTAAATCCTAGGGCTGTCCAGAACGCGGGACAATATATTTACAAGGATTTTGAGAGAAGAAAAGAGGCAAGAACGTGAAGATCAACTCCAAGAATACAAAGATTCAATTCAAGATTAATCGGGGTGATGTTGTTTCTTTATTATTTTTCTGATTGTCTTCTTTCCATCATGTTAAGTTAGGTTAATTCTGTACTATGGAACAATGAACTATGTAATATGATTTTAATTCTTAAATTTTACAATTCCTGACATCAAAAATATGTTTTGGATATTTGAATGATTTATATGATCTTATTTTCTCCATAATTATTGTGCACGTAATTGTGTGAGTGTGGTGGCTTATTTCATACATTCGAAAGAAGGGAAATGGGTTCAACATATGTAAATTATCATAGGGTCCGATAGGGGATATAAATTAGTAATTTGGGGGTCTATCAGAAATGCTGCAATGATTGCTTTACATGTTTCATATTTATTAAAGCATATAGAGATCTCACTCTATTAATGATTTAGTTATTGAGGTATTCTTCTCCAGAATAATGCATGGTGGAAAGGTAAGGATAAAATTTGCGTGTTCATCTAACTTTATAGTTTCTTGTAGCATAAATGCATTCCCCATATATGTGTGTTGAAGTTTTAAGGTTCCAATCAACAACTACTGGTTTCACAAAAATACATAAATGGGTTTTATAAGAGATATTGGTTCATGATACTTTCATTATATCATGTTACTACAATTTATATTTGATTGAACTTCCTGATTTATGACTTTCGATCTCCACAGAAAATTCTTAATGATAAGAATCATCT
Source organism: Fraxinus anomala (assembly GCA_903798345.1). Taxonomy (NCBI): domain Eukaryota; kingdom Viridiplantae; phylum Streptophyta; class Magnoliopsida; order Lamiales; family Oleaceae; genus Fraxinus; species Fraxinus anomala. The sequence continues at coordinate 3,952 of CAIGRN010120040.1, forward strand.
AAGGTTACTGATTGGAATGAAAGTTAAATGGACCTTGCATGAAACAAAAATGAGAGAAAAAAGAAAGAAGTTCAAGTTGATGTTCTATTTTGCCAATTCAAGGTTATAATATTAATAATTCCACATGAAGATTTGGAGAACAATTATACATTCGCTCAGCTCTAAGAGAGATAAAAAATCCAGATAAGAAAAAGATGTAATAATTTCATTTCTTTGAGACATAAGCATAGTATTGTGCCATAGGAACAACAAAAGCAATCACTAACAAACCTCCAACTACAAGTGCGAATTGCCCTCTTTTCTCCTCTGTCTCTTCCTTGGTTTTGAAGTTAGATTCTCTTTTGTTGTCCTTAAACTGGGGGCCACCAGTATCAGGAAGCCTGTCAATGGCAGCTACAAGCCGTTTGGCAGCACTAAATAGTGCTTCATTGTACTTCTCTTCCGTGGCTAGGACTACAAAAGATAATTCAATAATATCATTGAGGATAGACTCTTAAGATGTCGTTAATGATTTTATAGTATTTCAAACACTTTCTTAAATACGTTCGCCCATATAATCCATATAAAGATCGATTTGTACGACTAGAGAAGTAGAAGCCAATACAGTAATTGCCAGCAATAGCCCATCAGAGGCATCACATGTTTTCAGATTTCAATTCTCCCATAGTGTTATCAATAATGTAAAGAATGAAAATCCACCTAGGCAAATTCCATCCACCAGGAGTATAGAGAAATGCACTAAAAGTCAACTATCTATGCACAGTTGACAACAATATCCACTGTTAAGTGTAACCTCCCTGAATTGGTTGAATATCATCATTTATCTACTAAAAGAGGAGAAAACTCTCTAAGCACTTTTATAGTAGTTGAAGAATTTCCAAAGTCACATGTTGATGTCTTTCCACGATATCCTCTTAATGCTGCTAGTTTCATCCAGCAACAAAAAGGATTCGCGGAATTTCAAAGAGTCATCAAGCATAAACACGTCCATGAGAAGTGTGAACCTATGTACTCAACTATCTATTCCTATAAACAACATTTTAGCACACTCATCACAATTTGGATATAATAGAAGAGGACTCGATACCTGGAAGATTCTCCGATACAGTGGCATCAAGAATGGTATCGCCAACAGCCTTGACAAAATCAGGGCCACCTGTAACTGCACCTTCCTTTTGACTGGTAATAAGTACAACTATTCCCTTGTTGGAGCCTTCTTCTACGGTTGGATACCAGCGTTCAAGAACTTGGTCAGCATACTCAAATGCATCGGCTTTGCTCTTTGGCAAAGAACATGAACAAGTCAGTGTTGAAGACTAAATTTAAACAAATAAAGGTGGCCACTTTCTAACAATTTATGCTTCTTAGTTACACACGTCGCCTCCCATTTATGCAAATTATCAAAAAAAAAAAAAAGGGAATCTAGCCTGCAAGTGAGAGCGAGTTGAAGACTAAATTTAAATGAATAAATGGGTTCCCTTCCTAGACATTCTTAAATCTAAACCAACCCCCCACCCACCCCGGCAATAAATTTATCACAGTACACACATTCACAGAATCTAATTCATTCCAATAAGAGATATTAATCCTGACAACAACAACATGCAGCAAAACAAATAGAAACACTTACAGTGAGCTTGCGGACAGTGACAAAGTTAATGTGGTAGCCTTTTCTTGACTCCAAATCCGATAACAATCTCTTCAAATCAGACTTCGTCACACGATTGAGCACACCTGCATCATCAACAACGTATGTATCCTTTGGAGGACCATCATTTAAAACATCAAATTCAGATGCTAAGGCAGATTCATTAGGCAGTATTGGGCAAAAGTTTAGTGCCAAAGAAATGGAAAGTGCTGCTAATCCATGATGCACTTGAGAAAACCAACTTGTGGGTGTGGTAAAAGATTTTTTAACAGATTGTTTTCTGAGGGTGCAGCAAATGGGTTTGAGCCAAGAACTTGATTTGGGTTGAATAGAGGGAGATGAAAAAGGAGGAGCTTTGAAAAGCGGACAGAAAGTGTGAGGGAAGAGAATGGTTTCCATTGAATGATTGAAGAGAGAGAGAACGGGAGATGAGCAAAAATGGCGAGAAGATTTTGATCACAGGAAGTGTTTCTATTTCTTTTCTTTCCTTTTTTTTCTTTCTTTTTTTGGCTTTTAATTTTCTTGGGTTTTGTTTGGTTCACATTTTCGTGGATTTGAGATTTTATTTATTTTTTATTTTTTTGGATGGTTGGTTGGTTGGATTCAGTCATTTAGATGAGGATAACGTATAGTAGTCATGAAACATGGTAATAATGAAATATGCAGAGGGGCATTTTCGTAGTTCAATGTTTCTTTTTAACAGGATTGTTTCACAAGTGGGTCAAATTTGATCTTTCAAACTGATTTTAATGCATGTTTGAGTCGAATTAAAATTTAATTTTAATTTAAATTAAAGTCAAATAATTAATATTAACTACATTTTTTATGGGTCTCACATCTTTTCAACCACAAATTTCAAAAACTTCTATCACAATCCACTAAAAATTTAATTTTAATTCCCAACAAACACCCTCCCTCTTAGTAAACTATTTATACTGCAATCATGTTGTGCTTCTTTACAACTTTACATTCACCTATTTTAAAAATAATTTTTTTAAATCAACAAAATGAATTTTGACAATTCACAAGTTGTCAAATTAATTGTACAACTACATTAATTGTTTATATTCACACCAAAGATTGTATTTATATTTTCCAATTTTTTCGTTGAATTCTTATTTTTTTATTCATTACTTATTTTTTAGTTACTTAAATTTATGAACGACAAGTTTGTTTGTTTTTTTTTTTTAATAATTAGAGGTGGATATTTTTCCCGAAATCAGATTGGAACCAAATGGAACTAGATGGTTCGACTTCGATTCCTCTACTAAATGGAGCGATTTTGGTACCACACATCGAGAAATGATTGGTTTCGATAAGATTTTTGGTACAGTCTTGAGAACTAATAGTGAATTCAATTTTCTCGAATTTCTCTTTTTGCTGGTGCATTGTACTAAGATGCACCAAATTTTTGAACACTGGACCTTAAAATTATCTCAAGTCAAAATTCTATTTCTCATATACTTATTTTTCTTTTCTTTACAGCAAAATCCAATTGGTAATCAAAAATTTTATAAATACTATACAAATTCTTAGTTTTAATGCTGGGAAAAATATATTTTTAATTCAATATTTCATAATAATTCAAATTTCTCGTTATTTCCAAAGTGGTCGGCCATCAAGAATCAAGATTCTTGGGAATTCCTAAAAATAATCGGTACGTATTTTTTTTAATGAAAAAATACTTATTGTACATCAGCATTTACATAATCTTTTACAGATTTATTAGGTGTTAAAAAGAAAGTGGAAAAGTTTTTTCTTCATTGGTTAATGAGATTTTAATCCAATCAAATCATGTCACATATCTGTTGGCTAACAAATCTATAAGTGGTGATGTGCATGTAGCACAATTGATTTTTAATACACTCACATATATGCAAATAATTTTCGATCCAATTTTATCGACTATGCTTTGTTTAATAATTTATCATTGTTTCCACCTATATGAGTTGATCTTTAGATTTGGAATAGATTTTTGTTTGTTACCTTGTTTAATTGATTTTGTGTATTGTTATATAATAATAATGACAAGTAGTTTCATTCTCCATTTTTATCTATTTTCAATTTGACAAATAATTTTGTACTTTTTTTATATAATTTTCAATATAAAGAATCGGACCGAATCGAATCTGAACGGGCTGATTCAATCCAAAGTAGGTTTTATAGTTGGACATGTAACCAGTTGTTCAATTTCTAAGATTCTTATTGATATTCGATTCAATTTTCTTCATAATAGGATTCAATCAAAATGCGCCCATTCCTACTAATAGTTTTGGACGAAGCATATCATCAAGGACATAATGTATGAATTAATGGAAGGTTAAGAATGAAAATGCGACAAAAAAATTATGATAAGTGCGACAATAAACAAAGATGAAAAACATCCATTAAAATGTGATATAGTAAACAAGAATTATAATGATAATATAATTACCCGTATTAAAATTTTGAATTAAGTAGGAAAAAAATAAGAAGTTAAATTAGATTTAAGGACAAAACTAAAAATTTAGTATAATATGATTTTTTTAATAAAAAATATTATTAATTGATGTGTTCAAATACAAGATGATATATTCTACGGGTTAATTACACGGGAAGTCACCAAACATTCATAGTAATTGCAATTGGGGTCATTATACTTCAATTTTGAGCAATCAAGCCAATAAACTTTAATTTTGAAAGCAATCGAGTCACTCTGACTATCAACAATCTTGTGATCAAATATGATGAATGTCTGCTCACTACACCGCACTACGCAGAACGTGTACATTCATTAGAATTTCTTTACATTACAACATGTAATATGCACAACATACACTATACGACACAATACATGTTCTAATTAATCTTGACTCATCACAAAACCCAAAAATGGATCCAAGGAAAGAATGGAAAGTCCATTGAAGATGATCAAGTATATCAAATGATAACTCGATGTAGGGGAACGTTGCAAGGCTTGGAAGCAATGTCATAAAATGTATGGTTAGATCCATAGCATAAATGGATCATTTATAATTGGCTTGTAATAAAAGTGTTTTGCACACTTATCTAAACTCTTATATCTACTTAATATTTTATTATTTAGGTGAATTTCTACTCATATTTTTTTTTCTTTGGTTAAAACCCAAACTTGGAGTTGAATCAAGCAAAATGCCAGTGATTATTGGAAGCTTAATTGACAAAAAATGATGGGTTTGTCATGATGGGAAGTATGAGGACTAGATCGAATGCTTTGGATAGTTCATTGGATGGATTCACAAGCTTCAGGGACAAAAAAAATGGACAAAATAAGAACTTGGGAGATCAACTTGAACATTCTTAGAAGTTCAGGGACCAAAGTGACAAAGATCGAAAGATGAGAGACCAAGTGCAAATCCTGTAGAACTTATGGACCCACCCAGGTTGCATATAGCAAATGTCGACCTCAGTTGAAGCACTTTCGAGGACCAAACTCCTTGCAGCTCGCGTTGAGGCATTTTATTAATGATTATATAGTCTATATTACTTATTACAATCTGTTTACTTGTAAGATAAATCAACAACTTGACTAATAAGGAACTTTTCTTCAAGTTATTTTTTTGACAAGTAGTTAGAAGCTTCAATGCATCTACGATAGACAAAATTTTTTATTCTCTTTCATAGCCCAACTATAATTATCTATTCATGCATCCATAAAAATTGCATGCGTCATGTGTTGATTGAGTTCTGTTGAGCATGTTGCTCCAAGAAAGTATCTCGCAATTGTTGGGGTTGAATTGCACGATTTATGACTTGATTGCTCCAAATTGAAGTTTAGTGACCAGATTACACCAGGATGAAAGTTTAGTGACTTCTACTGTTATAAATCCACTAATTGGGATGAACATGTTGGCATCTCGTCAGTTTTTATGGACATGTCACATAATTCCGTGGGCACGTTAACAGTACTCAAACGGAGCAACCTGATTGCTTTCAAGTTAAAATTTAGTAACTTGATTATTTTAAATTAAATTTCACTGACCTGATTACATCTATGTCGAAAGCTCAATGACCTCCAGTGTAACTCCTATATTCTGCACATTGAAAAACTCTTCCGACTTAAACGGGTTTTGAAACCAATACAATTGGACGATTATCACAGCTCGTGCACAAACGTATTGGGCTTATAGGTTCTGACACATTTCTGCTTGGCCCAAATAACTTTGGACCCATGTAATAAGAGGAAATTACATAAAAAATCAGGGATTTAGTTTGACTTTTTTAAAAATCAGGTATATCTTTTAAAAAATCAGATTTGAAATTTATTTTTGCAAAAATCAGGGACTATATTAAAATCCTAATTTATCAATCTCGTCTCCACCCTAATTTATCATTCCCGTCTCCTCACCTTCTCCGCCTCCACCCAGCGACGTCGATGTCGGCCAGCATCGCAAGCTGCCTTTCACAATGTCGAGATGCTACTATGAATCGCAGCAGCGCCTCAACACTGTTGCTGTGGGTGTGTGCCTGTGTGGTGGGGAAGAGTTTTGGATCATACGTATTCGTCAGGTGGTTTCGTGTATTTCTCCATTGATGATTCTCTATCATTTCTTCTTTTCAAAACGGCGTGGCACTGTGTGGTGGTGATTTTGGATCTTTGTTTTGCGGTGGTGTGCAATGATTTTGTTGGCGGTAGTCGTGTTGGCGGTGGTGGTTCTGTGGATCTAATATTTTGGTGGTGGCTGGGATGTTTGCTGTGGTGACGGCAGCGATATTGTTGGTGCTGGAGATTGTCATGGTTTTTATTTGCGATCGATTGGATCTGGTGAGGACGATTTTGTTGTTGGTTGTGTGCAATGGCTGTGGCTATGGGGGTGGTCGTGGCGACGATCGTGGGTGGGATGAGATGCGTTGGGGTCGGGTGGTGTGGGTGTCTGTGACCAATTATTTAGTTGACTGTGACTAATAATTTGTTAATTTTTGACAAATAAATAATATGTGACCTAGAAACTGTGACTCACTGTAATCGAGTTGTGACTAGAAAAAGTTATGATTTTTTTCAATCTGTGACCTAAATTTTTTTTTAATTCGTAGTTGAGAAATGACCTGTGACCATAAAATTCTTGATTTATAACCAACGAAGTCAATTGTTATCTATAAATTTTTTGATTTGTGATATCGAAATAATCTGTAACCAATTAATTTGATAAGCTGTGACCTGAAATTAATTTTTAACTAATTAATAAGATATTTATGACCAAATTGCATAAAACTGTGACCTTAACAATTTGATAAGCTGTGACCTTAACTATATTATATTACAATTAAATATTTAATTAATAAATAAAAAGTAAAAACCTGATTTTTGCAATTTTGAAACTTTAGCACCTGATTTTTGCAAATGTCAAAGTTAATACCTGATCCATGAATTTTTCCCATGTAAAAATATCCACACGGCCTAAATAGAATTTGATAAGCTTATAAAAAAATTATAAGCTTTGCCAAACATGGTCAAATCTAATAATTGCTTATAAATCTTGGATCCAAGACACTCAAAAAGTCGTAGATCTTATTGAACCCTTGTTTGGTATAATATTTTTTTTATTTTTATTATTATTATTTTTTATTTTTTTTTGAGAGTAAATTTTGTGAAAAATAATTTTTTTAGAATGTACGATTAAATTACAAAAAATTTATGAATCGACGTGCGAAATTATATTATTAGGAGAATACATGGTTAGAAATGAGTTTAAGAAAAAATGATATTTGAAAAAATGGAAGCCAAACATGAGCTAAATGTTGAATAAAAATAAGTTTAACCACCCTATGATAATTATAAGCTTTGACAAACATCCACTAAACAGCATATAGAATGTTTGAATTCTGATAATGCTCTATAATACATGATACTCTAAATTATATTTTCATCAGTTATAATAATATCAACTAAGGAAAACTGTAGAGAATCAATGTTTGAGAGATCCTCCGTCTCCGCCGCCGCCTCCTCATATTACAGTATGGCTGTCGTCAAGATTTTACTGATGACAGAGGATGACGGACGGCTGCAGGAATAAGAACAAGCACAAGGTGACAATTTATGTGGAATCATATTATACTTTGTAAGTTTACCTGTTGCAATCAATCAACATTTTCTGGCTTGAATAGTCACTGCATTTTTTCTTATATTACAATTTGTATGATTGTAGACTTTGTGATGAATTTGTATAATAGGCTTTAATCAGCAGAGAATTTGGTGCAGAATATACTTCTTTGCCAATTTTTGTAATGATAGATTTGCATTAATACCAGAGTTTTCTGTGATATTTTCCCTCTTGTACTGCTTTTATGACCTAAGCCAACATTCTTTATTGTAAGGAATGAAATTTCAAGCCTCCTCTGTGTTCTTAACTATAATGTCTTTTTCGTATGTTGTCAAGGCAGGTTTGGTCTCAAGAATTTTTATGCACAGAAATTTTTTGTTCCCACCTGTCTACAGTTGTTTAATGAAACAGTTGATTTTTTCCAGGGCAATATTTTATTGAGTAAGTTTCCAAAATAAATTATTGATTCATTCACATTGGTTACAACTTACAAAGCTACCCCATCTGCCTCGGTGGGATTAAAACTTTGAGCTTTTTGCCTTCTCACTGGTTCTTCAAACTACTATCGATCACCATGAGCAAGGGTCTACTAGGATTTTTCATCGTATTTAACTTCTTTTTATCGATTTCCCTTGCACAGCAGAATTACTCGGAAAATCTTGTTCTGCAATGCAACAACACTGATGCAACAGGACCATCTTCGGCTTTTCTTTATACCTGCAATGGTGCAAAGTCTTCCTGCAAGGCTTTCTTACTTTTCAGAACACAACCTCCTTTTGTTTCAGTCTCCTCCATCTCTAATCTTACATCTTCGGATCCATTGGAATTTGCACACCTGAATAATATCTCAAATTCAGACATTTTGCCTTCGGACCAAGACATTGTAGTTCCTATAACTTGTTCGTGTTCTGGTCAATACTATCAGGCCAACACATCTTACGTTTCTCAAGTTGTTGATAACACCTATTTCATAATCGCAAACAACACATATCAGGGGCTAACCACTTGCAATGCACTTATGCGAGAGAATCCAATTGGTGAATTGGATTTGTATCCGGGTTTGAAATTGCAAGTGCCCCTTAGATGTGCTTGTCCTACAAATGAACAGATTGTAAATGGCACCAAGTTTCTATTAACATACTTGGTCACTTGGAAAGATAAAGTTCCAGCAATTAGTCGTCGGTTCAATGTTAGCAGCAGAAGTTTAGCAGACGCCAATGGTTTTCCTGATGAAAATTCACTTATTTATCCCTTCACAACTATATTGATCCCCCTTCCAACAGAACCCTTGAGCTCTCAAATCAGAACTTACCACCAAACTTTTCTTTTGAATCCAAGTCCTAGTACTCCACAGAAAAAGCATAAAAGATTCTCTAAAGCACTTTGTGTTGGGATAGGAACTGCTGCTTCTTTAGCAGTTTTCTGTTTTGTGCTGTGTCTTGGTTTCTTCTATCACAGAAAAAACAGATCAAATGAAGTCTCTTCAAATGGTAGGCAGGGGAAAAAGCTGTGGAAATTACAGGAGCATATCCTAGATGAAGTTGCTGGAATCGAAGAAATGCTGAAAATATATTCATTAGAGGAATTAGAGGCAGCTACTGGAAATTTCAGTGCACTGAAGAAGCTGAGTAATTCTGTTCATCGTGGGGTTCTTCGTGGAAAATCAGTAGCCATAAAAAAGACGAGCACAGATGTGACAAAGGAGATTGAAGTTCTTAGTAAGATCAGTCACTTTAATTTGATTAGTCTATATGGCGTTTGTGAGCATGGCGAAGATTTCTATCTTGTGTATGAGTTCATGGAGAATGGATCTTTAAAGGAATGTCTCCATAAAGAGAACTGTTCACATGTTCAGAGTTGGAATTACTTGATTCGTATCGCTTTGGATGTCGCTAATGGGCTACATTATCTTCACAACTTTATTGCTCCAGCATATGTGCACAAGGACATTAACAGTTGCAACATATTGCTCAATGGAGATCTAAGGGCCAAGATTGCGAATTTCAGTCTAGCAAGATTAGCCCAGATGGAGAGAAATGGAAATTCGATTACAAGCTGTGTTCTTGGAGCAAAAGGTTATATGGCACCTGAGTATCTACGAGATGGAAACGTGACTCCAAAAATTGATGTATATGCCTTCGGGGTTGTTCTATTAGAACTGATTACAGGTAAAGAGGCTGTCTTCGTGGAGAATGGAGAAGAAGTTTTTCTGTCAGAAACAATAATGTCAACCATGGACGGAATAAATGCAAATGCTGAGATTAAGGACCTAATCGACCCTCGCCTCCAAGTAAAGAATTCTCTTGGTTTTATCATAGATCAAACCGAACTTGCAGTTCGCTTGGTGAAATTAAGTGTTGCTTGCTTGGCCCAAGAACCAGAAAACAGATTGAGCATGGCTGAAGTAGTTTCAGCTTTGATGAAGATCCAATTAGATGTCCAGAACTCGGAATCCTATTCTATTGAAGTCGAGCTACACTAATGTGTTTATATCAGATTTTTGTAGTTCAAACCTCTGTAATTGAGCAAACAACGCTATAGTCAACAAAGATTGTAATGGCTGATTTTTCTATTCACAGATGAGAAATTTGTACATCAGCATTATACAAAGATAACTAAAGCATTAAATTTTGAATCTCTCTGCATTTTTAGTATTTCCATATTACATGATTAGAAAAGATACACTTGCAAACTTCCGAATTCTGCTGATATCATAATGCGCAGAATCAACAAGCTGTGACTGGACTAATAACAGGTAAAACATCCTCAACTTCAAATTTTGAGGTCCAAGAATTCTCGTACATCTCAGGAAACGGTTGAGTCAGAACGCATAGGTTGAAGACAATTTCTGTCATTCCTGGTCTCTCAGAGGATTAATCTGATGTGCGCATTTTGCCAAGGTTGCCAAGCTTAGAGCGCCTTCAATGGGGTATGAGTTCTTTAAGTATGGATCCATCCACATCCTTAGCCTCTCTTCTCTGTGATCGTCATCTTTCAAGATTCCTTTTATTTCTTTCCATAACATCACAACTTCACCATTATCTTTGGCTTCCATAACTTTCTTGCCTGAAAGTAACTCGAGCAGAAGAACTCCAAAAGCTAACACATCGACCTTTAGCATGATAGAGCAAGTCGCAGGCTTGGCTGTAGAGAAATTTGAAATTTTTGCTTTGAAAGTAAAATCGAGGAGTATGTTGCTCGTTTTGATATCCTTATATATAACACTAGGTTGAGTATGCACGTGCATGTACTGGATACCATTTGCGACATCTAGGACAATAAATAACCTCTGGCTCCATGTGAGGTATTCCCCTGTGCCTGAAGTCGTCAAACGTTTTGGGGAAAGCCATTTATCTAGCAATCCATTTTCAGCATATTCATAAAGTACGAAGAATTCCCATCATTGCCTGAGGAAACACCCATTAACTTCACCAAATTCGCATGATTTACTTTCTGTAGTATTTGCAGCTCCTCCATGGCATCTCGTGTTTTCTTTACAGCTAAAACCTAATCATTGATCGTCACCTTGTAGACAGATCCTCCAATTCGACATCATTCATTTAGGTTCATAGTTGCCTTCATAATCACCTGAAGTTCTTACATTATCGGCTTGCCAAGATATCCAAAAACTCCAGGAAGCAGCTTATCCTGAATGGCCTTCTGTTCAAATATTTCATCTTTAGAAACTTTCTTGGTTGGAATCAGATCAGATGTTTCCAATGAAGAACTATTCCGAGCCAATGCGCTTTTTTTCTTGTATAAATCGTGTACATATGCCAATACACCAGATAAAGCAATAAAAAGAGCCGCTACAGTACTTAAAATTGCAATGAGGAGTCAATGATGTTTCGATTTCTTCCCAATGGCGAAAGGAGGAAAATGTTGATGTAGACTAGGATACGACTGGGATCAAATCAGGAAGACAAATTGCAGCAGTAAAGTTCTTGTTATTGTTTTCTACTACAATATCCGATACTGTTGCCTGAAACATGTTACTTACAGACAGGAAATCATCACCTGGTTGCCACACACAAGTGACAAGGTATTTAATCCCCCTGTCTGAATAAGAATATCCAGCGCAATTTCAGAGCAAAGGGAAGAAGACCACTTGCTCCCCAATTGTCAAGTTTTTCGGTTTCAATGTGGGATTCATGTCTGTCATGACTTGATAATTGGTGAGGTTCTGAAAACGCTTGATCGGAACAGAATATAAGGTGTCATCCTTCTTATTCTTGTACGTGGCATCTGAGAATTAATTTGATCCATTGCAAGTACATGTGATCGGTATTAGTAAGAGCTGATCAGGAACTAATTGAGCATTTTCTGACTTTTACTATATCCAATCTGCTTATTTGGAACAGTTCAGATATATTTCCAAGATCTGAATAAGGTGATCTCACTCTGTATGTACCATATGCATCACACGAGGGAGGCAAGTCCTTGGAGCACGTAAAATTTGTATCTGCAGTATTAGGAGATTGAGCAGTGACAATGGAGAGTGAAAAGATAAGAAACAAGGAAAATATTAAGAGAGAAGAATTAATTGCCATTTCTTTGATTTAAGATTGTAAGGTAACTAAGTGTATAATTATATATTTTGGGGGGACAAAGGAGAAATTGTTGGATCTTACTAACGGTCGATGCAAAAGCCGATCAACTATCCAAAGACTATTGATGATTTAACAAAAATCTTGATAAAATATTGCAGAGGCAATCAACTTGAGAAAACTGTCACAGTTCGACTAATCTTTTTGTAGGTTGTGGTTCTTCAAAACACGTTTTTATAAGTGAAATGGCGTTTTTCACTTAGTCTGTCCACTTGGCATGTTGATATTGGCCCATTAGCTTTCACATGGATCTGTTTTTGTTTGGGGCTCCTTGGACCGTTGGATGACATCCATGGCTGAGGATTGGAGTACTTATAACCCCTTAGGGCTATTGTACCGTCATTTTACTTTGGCCCCTGGTTCACTGGCTTTCATTTTTCTCTCTGTAGAGGCGATTTTGTGGGTTTCTTCGAGAGTTTCATCCAGTTCTTGAGTTATAAGCTATCTACTGGTTTTGTATAGATTGTTCAGGTCCGAGCCTTGATTGTTGTGTGTTTATAGTGGTGATTTACAGTGTTTTAGGTTATATTTGTTGTAAATCTGTATTTCTTGATAGGTTGTGAGGTCCCTGATTTTTGGATAGATTAGTCTAATTTGACATATCCGTTTCTGGATCGATGATCATTAGTGATAGTCCGGTTTTTGAGTCTTGGTTATAAACTCTTGTAAATCTCTCTCTTGAAAGGTTCTTGCATAGTTACGGGCTTGAGTTATCTTTGGGCCCCCCCAGATTAGATTTTGCCGAACTTGGTGAACATTTTTGGGTATTAATTTCTTTCTTGCAGTGTGAGTTCTTGGGTGTGCATTTTCTGTTTGTGAATCATTTGGGTATCATTATCCCAACACTTTTAATGGTGATTCTTTTTCTGATACAGTATTTGGAAACAACTAAGATTAGTATATTTCAAAAATCTAAGTTTAGACTGTAAGTGTTATACCTTAAATTCAATCGACTTTGAATATAAATACTTTTAATATATAATTAATGTATATTTATGACAAGATCTATTATTTAATTGAAGTCATATTTTAATAAATTAAATAATAGATTTCGTAGATTTAAATCTTAGTAATTTATTAAT